>NIPM01000018.1:934128-1003858 GCA_002738285.1 Holacanthella duospinosa | reverse complement strand
CGGACAGAAAGCATTGGAATGTTTTCCAAACTATCCAGAACCTGTGCTGAATTTGCAATTGATAGAGGACTTCTCTTATGAGGTTTTCGAACAGCTCCTTTCTTGGTTTGCACAGAGCCTGTTTCTTTGAATTTTTCAACGACGTAAGCTATCGTAGTTTTACGTGGAGGAGGAGGAGGATGGAATGGCCAATCATTCCTTACTGATGATAATCCGTTGTTGGACTCCAAGTAACGGGTCACCATCCACGTTAAATTGACATGAAACAATATATTGGAAGTGATCTATTCAATTTCCGTATTTCATTTTGAACACTTCCCTTATTTTTTGCTTATTTTTTTCTTTATGGTCTTTGGTAGCTTCCTACATACACTTCTTGTCTTTCGTCTTAATATCAAGTTTTTCCCGAATAATCCTCTGCTTAGCTGACTTTTCTTTTCTCCTTTTATATTTTTTCCTTTTCTGTGCAAATTTTTTAGTTCTTTTGGCTGTTGTTCGTTCATACTTCCTTTTCAGCTAAATAATTTTTATACTTATTTTTTCTTTATTTTGATCAGTTTCGCCCTGAACGACGTATATAACAATTTAATAAGAACTAAAGAGGAAACTAATAGCTCACTTTTTTGGCCAAACTTTTTACCCAATCCACCATTACTTTGTCTGCACGTGCTTCGCTGACATAGCGTGGGTGACATAGCTTAATTGCCTGCAAACATTAGGTTATTTGTGGTTCATTTTTTTCTCTACATTTGCATCTTATATAATTTTTTTTATTAGAGGTTTGCCTATCGGTTTAATGGCCTTTGTTACCGTGAACCTTATTCGTGTTGTAACATTATTACTATATAGAAAGTATATCATAATCCAGAGTTTGTTTAAAAATTCGCGCAAGCCGACAACTTATCTTCAGGAAAGGGTGGCTCAAACTATAAATTAATTTTCAAATTATTAATTTATGTCAATTAGCCATATTAAAGGAATACTTCTTGCTCATGTATGCAAAGGATTGTTATACCTCAGGTATTAGAATCTCGATATCAAGGTATATTACGAAAATTTTGGCATGAACCACAGTGAAAAGTGGTGTTGCCTAATGGACTCTAGGCTGCTGTAGGGATTCACGGGCATGGTAAAGCCCACCCAGGTCACGCGATAAAAGTGTACAATTTAGTCATAATAAACACACAGAATAAACTGACAAGCATTGTACTAGATAATTATTGCTTGCGTAAAACTAAACTATTTATGAGATACTTCCTCACATGTAGGTACTTGGTGAGATAGACCTAATTCAATATCAAGCTTTTGCAATCCTAAACTTTGAACTCTGGATCTTAAATAATTTTAGTATTCTTGGATTATTACAATTAAACAATAATTTTTAAACCGTAAAAGTCACCTCTACAAAAAAAATGTGGTTTTTGGTTAAATTACGTTCTTAAAGAATGTATAACGTTGGGATTTGCCGTTTTCCTTGTTTCGAATGCAAGCAGTCGTTGAAGGATCAGACAAAATTCCGGAAAAAATTAATTCAACAGAGATCATTGGTATTCATATATGGTCCATCATAATGTAACCAAAATATATTTTTCAAGTTACATTCTAATCAAACAAAAATCAAAAATTTACTTGTCGGGACTTCTGCAGCGGTTAAATGGTGCCAAAATAATCTTCAGCGCCGAATGTCAGGCTATTAACGGAATCCTTTCAAATATTTATAATAAGAGCTAGATATACTTCACTTTCTATTGTCATTCGTTGCGCTTTCAATAGTAAATTTCGCCCATAGTATACCTACCCTCTCTCACCAACCAATAGCCTAAATCGCTTGCGACTTTTCGCAAATGACCATAGCTCACCTTTTCCAGATGGGTTATTTTTTAGTCTATCGCCTTTGCTCACCAATTGGTCACAGTCGGCGTTCAACGTTAACCATAATTTCGTTTTACCACAACGGTAACTTTACCTAAAAGAATTTACTAGTAATAACAGAGATTCGACGCAGTCAAGGTCTAGTAGGGTAATTTGCGAAAAACTGGAAGCGAATTTGATTCCTGGTTGCTTCGTATTTTTATTTCGTCGTGGGCCATGTTATAAAAATTATTATATTATTCCAATAATGAAAAAGAAATCTTTATTATGAAGCAAGTTACTTACTCTAGTCCTCGCGAATTAGATTTGTCCAAGTACAACAAATTGAAGTAGTTGATATATGAAGTGTTAATTCTTCTGTTGCAAGTGTTCCTTTTAAGTGATGAAGCTGTTACGAAAATATAGNTCGATTTGTCCAAGTACAACAAATTGAAGTAAGTTGATATATGAAGTGTTAATTCTTCTGTTGCAAGTGTTCCTTTTAAGTGATGAAGCTGTTACGAAAATATAGCCAAGACAACAACTAATAATAGAATTTAGCATTAATGCAAAATGAATTTCTTGTTAATGTAGCATTATTTCCACTACTGTTAAACAATATGATGAAGTTACAGTATGATGAAGTAAACAGTACGATGAAGTGATGAAGTATGAAGAAGAATATGAGAAGTACATACTTTTTCTATAATTTTTAATTTAGGAAAAAATTTTTGTAATTTTTCTATAAAGAAAGTTCATATTGTAATCTACATCACAGTGTACGCATAATATAAGATATATTTTTTAAATCTGAATTAAAAACAAAATTTTTGAAAAGTATACAAACATTTCTGAAAACTCAACTTTAGGATGATTTGGCAGAAATACATACTAAATTTGAAGAAAATCGATCAACATTTAGCATAGCTAGAACTGTTAGAATGTTGTTTTTTTCGTTGTAGTCTTGATGCCCGGAACTCTTAATCACAAAATTGGTCATTATAAATGCTCATAGTCAATTTAGCATTCACATATAATTACGAGACGATTGATACCCCATCAACGTATTCGAGTTTATTTTGTGATTTTGGTTTATAATTTACACAAAAAAAAATTGAAAATTTTTTCTTTTTTGTTAACTCACCTTTAGTTTGATGAAACTCACATTCATAGCAAATCTGAAGAAAATCCATCGATATTTAGCGATACTAGAACTGTTCGAATGATTTTTTCAATTATTCATTATTTTCATTATTGTATCCATAGGTTTTGAATCACCTATCCCTATACACCTTAATAAAAAATTCATTTTTCAATATTTTGAAATAAAATTCAAAACTCCGATAGATATTCGTATGTTCTTAATATTTAAAAAGTTTGCAGGTAATCCGTTAAGATTTACAAAAGTTACAGTTGTTAGGAAACACCAAAACCTCTAATGGTAATTTTCCATTAGTGAGCAGGACGGCCATTTGTGGACGAAGTGAATAAAAATCCTTCTTGTCACAATTGAAATACAGAGGATATAATTTCTTTAAGGTTAATACTGCTACCGATCCCTTCAGAAGTAGTTAGAGCTTTTTGAATTTGTTTTCACTCCCTGTTTCACAAACCTCACCTATAAATATATTCAACCCACATACTAAAACTTTCTCATAGTGTATACCCACCACAATGCAGAGTCGGGCACGACTACAACGAAATTGGTCAAGGTTCCCATGGTATGCGAAAAGTAGATTTATTATGAGAAGCAGACCAATACAAAAGAATTGAAAATTAGAAAATTTTGTTGAATAAAAATTCATACAGGCAGAAAATTTTGTTGAATAAAAATTCATACAGGCAGAAAATTTTGTTGGATAAATTTCCACACAAGCAAAAAATTTTGTTGGATAAATTTTTACACAGGCAAAAAATTTTGTTGGATAAATTTCCATACAGGAAGAAAATTTTGGTTAATAAATTCCCATACAGGCAGAAAATTTTGTTAGATAAATTCACATACAGGCAGAAAATTTTGTTGGATTAATATCTCAGTTTTATGTAATCTGAAAGAAACATGGGCATTATAGGAGCAGTCTATGTCCACACCCTGCCTGCATGGAAATTTATCCAACAAAATTTTCCGCCTATATGGACGTTTATCCAACATAATTTTCTACCTGTGTGGAAATTTTTTCAACAAAATTTTCTGCTTGTGGAAATTTATCAAAAAAAATTTTCTGGCTGTATGGAAATTTATCCAAAAAATTATTCTGCCTGTGTGGAAATTTATCCAACAAAATTTTCTGCCTGTGTGAAAATGTATCCAACAAAATTTTTTGCTTGTGGAAATTTATCCAACAAAATTTTCTACCTGTACGAATTTTTATTCAACAAAATTTTCTGCCTGTATGAATATTTATCCAACAAAATTTTCTTCCTCTGTGAAAATTTATTCAACAAAATTTTCCAATTTTCAATTCTTTTGTATTGGTCTGCTTCTCATAATAAATCTACTTTTCGCATACCATGGGAATCTTGAGCAATTTCGTAGTAGTCGTGCCCGACTCTGCATTGTGGTGGGTGTACACTATGAGAAAGTTTTAATATGTGGGTTGAATATATTTATAGGTGAGGTTTGTGAAACAGGGAATGAAAAAAAATTCAAAAAGCTCTAACTACTTCTGCAGGGATCGGTAATTTCAATAAATCAGATTTTGCGAGCGCCAATGTCGCTAGATCTAGGAGTAGCCCCTAGATATGGCAGGTTCACTATTCAATTATTTTTCTAAAATTGGGTATCAATTATTCTCGACCGAGCTTTATATCAGTCGAAAGACCACAGGATAAACTATTTAAGCAAAAAGAATTGACCAGAAATGTTCAATCGTGTAATTTATATAGTCACTTTTTATTAACTCAGGTCTGCCACTACGAAATTTTTTCGCCGCGGTGAAAAGTTGCTAAATTTGATTTACTATGGATTGAAAATAGTAGCTAAACTCGTCAGGGAGATATATCTAATGTTCGAGCTTTTGAAAAGAAGTTTAGTGACTAGCAGCACCAGGACGCTAGATCTAGAAACAGCTTAGCCCCTACATCTAGAGGCTGAGCTACCATTAGTTATTGTTTACTAATTTTTGTTCATTCGATGCCTGATCATATAGTACTGCTGAGATAAAATTCAATTGAGAATACTTAACACCTGAATTTATAAAAATTATTGAATTTAGAAAGGCTGCTAAATCTAGGTGCTCAGCCAATATATAGCGTGGTTCATAAGTTACCACGGGCTTTCAAAAATGTTTAACTGATCACAGGATTGACCGATCGACACGGTTACGATGCCAAGTTAATTAGAAAGCATTAGAAGGAATACGATATTTTTCTGGACTATATTGGCCATAGGTTGCTAAGGTCAAACTCGTGTCAAATGTAAAAAAAAAATATTTTGCACTAGGTTAACATGGGGTATTTTTGTCTGGGAGTTAGTCAATAATTTCAAAACAGCTCCTAGTTACCAACTTTTTAAAACAACAATTAGACTTGTGCATGATAAAATTTTTACTGTGAACTTTTTGTCTGAGTTGATTTATCCTAATTCGATTTAGTGCGAAATATCAACAATTAAACTTAAATTAGTTAGATGTGGGTAGTTGTGACTTGTGCTCCTTCAGCACCAATGCAAATTTCAAATCGCCGTTTAACTGAGTCGCACGCAGCTTGACACATCATGAGTGAAATGAATTCATGACAACATTCTAGGATTCGTGTACTTAGGATTGGGATTGTAGTTGGGCATGTTTTGTACACTAAATCCTTCAAGTATCCCCAAAGAAATAAATCTGGAGGTGTGAGATCTGGACTTCGTGGTGGCCATTGAATTGGTCCGTCTCTTCCAATCCAATTTGGTTCCATTGTTTCATTCATAGAAATTCTTTGTAATTGTCTAGTTCCATGACAGCAAGCATAGCATTTTGAATGAGCATAGAGAGATACGTATGCTGGTTCACGTTACCATGAAATAGAAATGGACCGATAAGACCTCCAGCATGGATCCCTACCCATACATTTATGCCAGGAGACTTATTGGGTACTTCGTGAATTTCATGGGGATTGTTATAGGCATAGAGCACTGCATTCCTGGTATTAATTTTTCCATTTAGCTTGAAAGTTGCCTCGTCCGTGAAAATTATTTTTTGAAAAATGTCGTGATGCACTTCCGCCTTATGAAGCATTTCCAGACTGTACGCCACTCTTCGAATTTTATCATCTTCGGAAAGAGCCTGTACATTTGCAGCTCGGAATCCCTTTAATTCAGAGTCCGTCAGTAGTCGCTGAATGGCAGTTTTGTCCAAGAGAAGTTCTCGAGAAAGTTGTCGCTGGGACTTGTTTGGATTTTGGATCCAAGAATTTATGATTATCTGATTAAAAAATGGAATAAGTTTGTAAGTTCTCATGAATTAATTAATTCAAAATTCGTAATACATTGTTTTTAATGCGGACTGTTCTTGGTCTTCCGGTGCGTTTCCTCTCTGCAGTGTTACCAGTCTCGTTGAATTTTACCTCTATGTTTTTAATTGTTTTTTCATTTGGAGCCACTTTGTTGAATCGAGCTGTGAATCTTCTTCAGATTTCCCTGTAATTTTCCACTATTGCATACTCTCTTACTATAAATGATTTTTCTGTAACGTTAAATCTGTGTACCTTGCAAACATTAATAATAATTAATAAATATTAAATATTTATTGATTTGTTTCTTGAAAAGAATTTTAATAACTTGAAAAATGATAAGCTGAAACTGAGTATGAGGTCATTCACCTTTGTGTGAAATTTTACTCATCGTAGCTTGCGCAAGGTGTCATTTAGAATGACAATTTTTTAATAAGTTCATGACTTATCCGAGGTTTATTCTTTCACTCTTCATTCAAGCAGTTGGAAACATTTGTTTTGAATTAGTTTCTTGCACATGACTAGTTGTTGTTTTAAAAATTTGGTAACTAGCAACTGTTTTGGAATTATTGACTAACTTCCACACAAAAATGTCCCATGCCAACCTAGCGCAAAAAAATTTTTTTTACATTTGACACGAGTTTGACCTTAGCAACCTGTGGCAGGTATAGTCCGGAAAAATATGGTATTCCTTCTAATGCTTTCTATTTAACTTAGCATCTTAACCGTGTCGATTGGTCATTCCTGTGACTAGTTACACATTTTTGAAACCCCGTAGTAACTTATGAACCACGCTGTATCTCGGAGTTCAAGCTCGTAAATCAAGCAGTAGCTCCTATATGTAGCAGCTACACTATTTCAAGCAACAGAGCTACTACTTCTAGTGTATCCAACTTGACTGAACACAGATTGTACACTTTCCGAGTCGACAATTTGTCGAAATTTTAATTCATCTGACACTTGTCACTACATTTCTCTACACCTATGGATTTCAGTGTCACTTGTGTTCTATTTATTTGTGTTTTTTAATATTAATGACTGAACATCCAAAATGAATATCAGTGACTAATAATACTGAAATACTGTAGTAATAGTGACAGAGATTGTGGATCCTGAGGGAAATATTGAAACAGGGTATAGACAAAACAAACTACCGAAGAAAGTTGTAATCGTATGATCGAAAATTGTCATATAAACTCGAATGAAATAAAAATTTTTACGTTGAAAATTTTTTTTCAAAAGTTGAATTTGTGTTGAGCCATAGTTATGGCTCATGAGCCAGCTCAACAAATGTCGGGAGCCAGAGCCATGGCTCATGATGGCTCACTGTCAACCTGAGCCATTGGCTTTGGCTCACACCTAAACCTGAGCCATGCGAAACACTAGTAATTACAAATCTTCTTTCCAATTCAATACTGTATTTCCATTAGTTTTTGCAGTTCAGTTCAGTTCAATACTTTTGGATCGGCAAGACCCTTCCAGAACTGAACTGAATTCCCAACACTGGTTGGGAGACGGATTTTGGCATTTGTGAGAGGGTGAAGGTGGGTAATGAGGGTATAGCATCTTCTATTGAAAACTCTTTCACGAATAAAATAAGTCGTTTTCAATCAAATAAGTTCTAAATTCGGAAGGTCGTGGATGCATTTGTTGTGACAACAAGCTTACTCACATAGTAAAGTACACACCACGTTAGCCAAACTAATTTTCGACCTGTAACATCATTATAGAGGATGAATCGAAGGTTGGGGCAAAAATGATGAAAGTTGACTGTGGTGGGTGCACAGTTGCAACAATAACCTATCGATCTACATCTTCTGCTGGGGAAGTCGATGGGTGCCGATTTCGATCTTCAGTTAGAACCATCGACTGAGGGCCGATCTCGATTTCAACCTTGGCAGGAAGGCATGAGGTTAGTTGTTGAGGAGAGAAGGAATTCATTTAGCAGAGAAAAGGTAAGTAAGTAATGTAGTTAAGTAACAACTTCTAGCTGTAGAGCTGTAACTTCTAAGCTTTATTCCTTCCTAGATATGCTATACACCAAACATTATAAAAATTAAAGTATCATTGGAACTTTTCGTTAACATGTTTTGGGTCAATGAGTAGATAGTCAAGCGAAATCAAAAAAAAAACATTTTTCCAACAAGCACACAGATTGTATTGACCTTTAGCAACCCATCAATCCTCTTTGTCATGGATTAGTTCCAGTAAAATTCTATACTTGAAGTATATTTGAACTCTTAGAAACAAAATGTTAAAATATTCTAAATATTTCTTTACTGTTTGGTATCATTTATTACAGTTTGGATGATGGAGTCTTCAGTATCTGTGGTGCTCTCGAGTGATCCACTTCCCTTGAAGTCATCTTGTGCAAATTGTTCACTAACACTCAGTGCAACTTCTTATGTTGGGGCATATACCATCTCTGGGTCTTCCTTCTCTGTTTATCAAAGTCTACAGTTCGTTTTCTTCCAAGGTCAAGAGATAGCCGAAGATCAATCTGCTTTCACATTCCTAAAATTATGCACCTCTTGTGGTGAACTCTTCGAGGAATTACTCAAAATTTACACCAGATTCTGTAGAGTTTCTGCCATTGGTTCTTACATACACAGTCGTATCAACAATATAATCAAAATTACTTCGGAAAATGATCATCAGCCTGAGGCAGAGATGCCTATAAAAGTTGAACCAAACGACGCTGAAGATACTCAAGATTTTCTTGTAAATGACGACTCAAAACTGTTTGAGAGCATTGCCACCATGATTGACGAATCACCACCACCTCTTCGGAGATCTCGTAGAATCGCAAAAGGAGCTCTTGTCATCGAGCAACTAACTCAAGTGGAAAAAGATGTGAAATCGGAAAACGAGGAAGACGACTGTGACGATATTGATGAGCATTTTTTTACTAGAGGAAACGAAGATTCCAAACCCAATTTTCCTATAGTTAAAAAAGTTATGTCAAGAGGTCGAAGAAAACTGAAGAAAGGCACTTTTCGTTTACCAAAGAAAAATAAGAACCGACCAGTTTCTGAACCGGTATGCTGTATACCACAAACAATTTATTGTATGATTTCTGTCTAATTACTTAAGTTTCTCACTAATTTAACATTTTCCTAAGGAAGGGATCAGGAAGAGATAAAAAAACTTTGGAATTCACCATGAGGATTTTCAATTATGTCCAAGCTGAATGGTTCTTCTACAGGGTTAACCAAGTTAATCTGGACCGTAGAAAGTGGCTTTCACCAAAAAAAAATTGAGACAGCAAATAAATATCGCTAAATCCAAAAGTTGGATGGAATATGGAATGAAGTTAGCGTGTGTTCGAGAGAACATACTTTAACAAAATTTACAACTGAAGCAGAGAGTTGAGAGAATAAACTCAAATCGAGGAATGGAGTATGGTCCCTTTCCATCTATTCCACCTCACTCAACAGAGAATCTGCCAACCCTTCTCTCTGCCTCTGCTTTCAGCCATTGCTTTGCATTAGGTTTATATTTAATCAAAACATGTTTTGTGACGATGCGCCATTCTGCAATACTGAAAGGTGGTGAATTAAGAAAAGAAACCAAGTATAGGAATGGCCCCTAGAATCTATTTAACCTGACTCAACAGAGAACCTGCCTACACCTCTCTCTCTCTGTCTCTCTGCTTTGCTACATTGCTTAGCATTAGGGTACGTCTAATCGAAATAGATATTTTATATTGATACAATGAAACTAACTTCACTTCCATTATTTACTAATTGTGTGCCGCCTGTACCAAGCTGTTTTTGGTAAAAGGTGGAGAAAGATGGCCCTGATTAACTTGGCTAACCCTGTATTTGCCGTCTTGGACAAGATTTTACAAATTATATCACGCCAGATAAATATTCTAAAAATTCTCTCATAAAGTTAAAGCCCCATCCTCAGGACTCCTAGTTTCAATACCACCTAAAGGGCACACGGCACAAATAAAGAAAATACCAAGGTTGCTATGAGAATTATTGAACAACCACTATTATAAGGTTAGACCATAACTCCATTTTTTTTTTGAAAAAATAACAAACCATAAACTTGTAAACAAATGTTTTCAAAATTTTATTTTATTTTTAATTTTCAAAAATTAATTATTCACGTTTTTTTTTAAATTATTTTTGTCGAAAATTGTTATATTTTGAACAGATGGCGTCTCAGTCGAATAGTTTTCCGATATCTTGTGTATTACAATAAATTATCTGGTGAATCCAATGTCAAGGTTTAGTTAAACATTTTCTATGGTCTCTTATTTAACGAATTTTTTAAATTAGGATTGAAATAATGAATGAGAGCAAATTTATAAAACTTAAGCCTATACTATTTTGAAAATTTTCCACACTAGAGATTTACCTAAATGCCAACGCTATTCCCTCGTATCCGGGGATTTCTATTTTGAAAATTTTAAGCTAAAATACTTCTAATCAAGATTGCATACTTTCATTTTATTTACCGGTGTTTGAAATATGCCAAGAAAATTCAAAGATTATAGTTTTTAAGAGTAGATAAGATTGTTCAAGTAGATTTAAATATATTTCATTGTAACCTTAGAAACGGTCTCAGATGACAACCCGTCATCTGACTTCAAAAAAAAAAAAAAAATTGGAGTTATGGTCTAACCTTATAATAGTGGTTGTTCAATAATTCTCATAGCAACCTTGGAAAATACGGTAATCGACCAATTGCCGATTACGAGTATGAGAAAGGCATCGCCCGGTGGTTAGATGTGAGGAGACTCCTACTTTCACAGTAACCAAGCGAGACTTTGATCCCCAGACAATGACTTATGAGTTAAAACCTCTCCTGTGAAAGGAGACCCATGGTCGAGTGTAGAAATATTACACCGACTACTCTACTTTTTGATCATGTCTCACACGAATAACTCGGACCACGCAGTTTGTGATAGTATTGTTAAGAAATAATGGTGGAAATTACTCATGTGAAATTCTATTTCAGATACCTAAAAAATTCAAATGTGAGACTTGCAATGAAGCGTTTACTACAGCAAAAGGATTGGAGATGCATGAAAGTGGACATAATGGAGAACGACCGTTTGCATGTGAGGTGTGTAGTAACCGAAAATTCAGAACTCCGCAACGACTCATGGTACACAATCGACGTATTCATCCAGAAAAATATACCTATAAACGGAAAAGGGTAAGGAAACTTAAGTTAGTGAAAAGTTCGCTTCATTACATGTTAGTATTGTTTAGTAAATAATTTCTAACATAGTAACATAAATATAAATAATTCTTTACATGTTAAGTAAATAATTGGGTTTTTTGGGAGTCGGCAGTCATTTGATGACTGACTGCTATGCCAATGGGGATCAGATTCATAACTAAGGAGTCATGACACTTTTCCATGTTCAAATGAGTATATCGGAAATATTTTACTTATTTTTTCTCAGGTACTTTAATCGTTAAATACTAAAAACCAGCCAAAAACGTTAATGGTGATCAAATCTTCGCGAAGCTTCCTCACGGGAATCAAAAAGTAGCTCATATGCGGTTCCTATACGAATTGGTATTGTGCGAAAACTGCATGACCTCATTTGCTTCCATATAAGTTTTCACGCCCAAACTTTGCGAAGATTGCGCTCACCTTTTCCAGTTTTGCATGAAGAGGGTGGTGGGTTTGCTGGGACATAATGTGCCAAGGCAAAAGCAAGAAATAATATATACTAGTCAGTTATTTTTGTTTCACAGCCAAAGAAGATTGGATATTCGGAAGAAGAGAAAATCCTTTTGAGGAACAGCGAATATAAGTGTGGCGCATGCGTTGATGATTGTTTCCAATCTTACAAGGAATGGTTGCTCCATCAGCAAACAATCCACGGGGTTGATATTGGATTTGCTTCTTTGGGGCCTGATGAAACAATTGCACCGCGTACAGGTCACCTCCGTCCTTGCCCTCAATGTGGGATGAAACTGAAGTCCAACTATGAAGTTCTGCGACATATCAAATTTACACATCTCCATCTTCGGCCATTCGCTTGTGACTTCTGTCAGAAGTCTTTCTTTTCACAACAGGTATTATCGAACCACCTAGAAAATGTTCATGGGGATGGCGGGAAGGATTTCCTCTGCTCAGTTTGCGCAGATTCCTTCAAGACTAAAGGTATGGCATGGAAACCACCAGCTTTACAGTAAAATTTCGTTTTAAGGTACTTTGAAAAAAAAAGTTTTTTTACTCCGGTGTCTGGAGTCACTTCAAAAATTTGCAGAAAAGTAGTTAACCCTGACCTACCTCTGATGTGAACACCCGAGCGGTGCGCAGCCAAATTTAATTAATTTTCTCTTGTACATTATCTAGGTTCACTTCAGACACATGAGAAAACCCACTACAATTTGTTACCAATGAGGTACCAATGTAAGGAATGTGATGCTAAATTCATTTCGAATTCCAGTCTTAATAAACACAAAACCATTCATATCGCCGTACGACCATATGTCTGTGAGGAATGTGGGGGAAGCTACAAAACGGAAAAACATTTGCATGATCATCAACGGAGGATACATAAGAAGAAATACATTTTGGACGAAATCTGCGAATTCTGTGGAAAGGCATATGCCTTTAAGCAAGATATCAAGAATCACTTAATCTCAATTCACAAACTGTCGGTAGTAGAAGCCAAAGCTTCTGCTAAGATAGCTTCTCGTAGTGTCTTCCGAGTGCTCCCAAATGGTGACCGAGTGACGGAGAAGAAACCAACCAAACCCAAGAGTTGCCACTTATGTGGTCGCTCCTTTGTCCGCCGAGAGCAGCTTTTCACTCACTTGGTCACTGTACATGGGAACACACAGGAAGAAGCCAAGAGTATCACCGGACTAGACACAAAGAGAAACTTATTCCCAGGCACATCTGATATTGGTAGAAAATCTTCCAGACGGAAACCACCCGAAGAGTTATGTCCCGTTCCAATTAATATTACAAACCCAATTTTATTTCATTGGTGAAAGTATTAAGTTTAACGGATTAATAAATATTGTCGTGAATTTGAGATGTTGTATTACAAAGAAATTGTTAAATTTGATTTACTATCGATTAAATTTAGTAGCCAATATGATCAAGACCAGATATGTTCGAGCTTTTGAATAAAAATTTGGTGCTGCTAGATATAGGGGCTCCAAGACGCTAGATATAGGAGCAGCTGCTAGATTTAATCGTTTAGCTTCTAAATGGAGGAGGTCACAAAATTTTTTGTGAGCCAGCTCAGCTCGAGCCAGAGCCATTGAGAGAGAGTCATGTGGTAAACTAGTGTTCTCCATGACTCTGACTTCGGAGTCATGACTGACTCTGACTCTCATGACTCTGACTCCCAGGGTTTTTGGGAGTCGGGAGTCATTTGATGACTCTGACTCCAAGGGTTTTGGGAGTCAGAGTCATGACTGGGAGTCGACTCCCAGACTTGGGAGTCATGACTCTTTTGAAACATGCGCACATGGGCATATGGGACTATTTTTCAACAAAATTTACATGCAAATATTATTTCGATAGTTATTTTTGCAAAGAAATATTTAAAAAAAAGTTACGAATTGTTTATTTAACCTGGTGAAAGTGGCTTTTTTAGTTTCTTGTTGTCAAGGAAACTTAGAAAATTAGCAAACTTAGAAACAAGAAAACTAAATGTATAAAAAAAATTCAATTTTAGACCCGATTTTCCATTTTTGTGTCATGTAACTCCGGAGTCGAGAGTCATGACTCTGACTCTGACTCAGAGTCGACTCCCAAAATTCAAGGAGTCAGAGTCATGACTCCGAGGGTCGACTCCCAACATTTAGAGAGTCAGAGTCATGACTCTCAGAGTCAATGACTGTGACTCCGGCCAAACTGGGAGTCATGGAGAACACTATGGTAAACTAGTGTTCCGCATGGCTCAGCTTTTGGGGTGAGCCAGAGCCACTGGCTCAATGAGCCATGGCTCATGGCTCACCCGAGCGGTGAGCCAGGTCATGAGCCATGGCTCTGGCTCCGCACTTTTGTTGAGCTGGCTCATGAGCCAGAGCCATGGCTCATGGCTCAACAAAAAAACTTTTTTTGCTAAAAGTGAGAATGACCTAGTGAGAATAAGCCAACACAAATCATAATTATGAGCTGGATAAAGGCAAATTGACTTTCAGTGACCAAAAATTTCGAAAATTAAAAAAAAAGTAATGATTTGGAAGAAAAAATATGAAGAATTAGGGGAAAAGTGAAAGAATTTAGTGGAAAAGTTGAGCAATTCAGCCATGGCTTACGAGTTTCGTTGAGCTGGCTTATGAGCCATGGCTCTGGCTCAAAATTACTACATGAGCCAGAGCCATGCACTGGCTCTGGCTCAAAAATTTTTGTGAGCCAGCTCGAGCCAGAGCCAGAGCCATTGAGCCAGCTCATGAGCCAGAGCCATGCGGAACACTAATAGGGATTAGTGTTCTCTAGTCTTCCGCATGGCTCAGGTTTACGAGTGAGCCAGAGCCAATGGCTCAATGAGCCATGGCTCATGGCTCAGGCTGACAGTGAGCCAGCTCATGAGCTCTGGCTCCCAACATATGTTGAGCTGGCTCTTGAGCCAGAGCCATGGCTCATGGCTCAACACAAAAAAAAAATCAGAAAAAATTTTTTTCACCAAAATTTTTTATTTCATTCAGATTTATATGATTAATTAATTATTCGTCCTGACAATTTCCCATACGATTCTTGATCCCACCGCTCACCACTTCTCTTAAGTCTCCTTGGTTTCTTGATTTAAGCCAACACTTCACGCACATGCATTTTTTATCGTATTACTTTGAATTCGATTTCGTTTCGGATTACAAAGTAAGTATGACATTCCAGAAAAAAATCTTTCTACTGGTACGCCTATCCCAGACACGGAAAGAAAATCTCGCGCCATTTTTGACAAACTAGGATAAGATGCTTGATGTTCCTGTGAGTAAAGATTGCAATATTTCAAAGTTAGGCTGGAATAATAGAATTAAATTATCACTCATGATTACCTTCCACCAATGTAATTCACCTCTCTCAATACATTTTGCTTCGTTGTCAATCGCATTTTTACCCAGGTAAGTGGCCAGTTCATCACGCTTATCTAATTTGACTTTTGTCATTTGCTGAGCAAACAAGTCAGACTTTTGTTGTTGCTGGGAAACTGAAGACATTTCAGTGCTCAAATCAGAAGGTTCGTAATTCTTCTCCCAGATATTTTGTATAGTGCTTGAAATAATGTTATATATGAATCATACATTTAATACTACTAAGAACTATAGTCTTACCTCCGGTATTGTTTACTCAACGAGGTAGGGAAATGCTTACTGTTATACGAAAACCAATCCAGTTTGCACCTTGGATCTAAAATTACCAATAAACTATAATAGTCTCACTAATCAAAACCGTTTTTTTTTGAATATGCTTACTTGTTCCAATAATGTACACTTGACCATGAGCTTTTGGATAATACTTATTTAGTTTGGAACATGCTAATACTGCGGCTTCGACAACAGATTCAGAGTAGCCATTTTCAATCTAAAATCAAACAAGGAATCAATTTTCGGTAAGCCATTTCCTTGTTAGGTCTAATCTTAAAAAAACGTTTGGGTGAAGCGACTCTAAGGTGAATGAGACGTAATCAATACGTTAAATGTAATTACAATGAACTTCAAGTTAGAACGTGCTTTGTCCCACTGTACAAGAATATAGTTATAATATAATAGTGTAATAACCTTGTATGTTTCCAAGTGGTTGTACAAGTGCATGTAAATCATCATTGACAGTGACATAGTAGGAACTTGCGCATTCGTCATTTTCTTAAAAGGCTGAAAATTGAACAGATTATGCGTATTAAACAATGTAAACGGAACTAGGAATTTGGTATTGGGTCAGTGCAATTTACCTTGAGGAAGATGACTAACTCTTCTATTTTAGTCCATTCAGTATCCGAAAGCAGGAATTTCCGTAATTTTGTTTCTTGTCGAAGGGTATTTTCAAGAGGCTTAGATCAATATACAGAACATTTAATGAAAATATTTAATGTTTAAGAATATTTCTTACACATCTCATGTCCTGTGCCCTTTTCAACATGAAGTATGTTGAATTCCATCTAGTAGGAACGTCTCTCATCAATTCCTTTGGCTTTAGGTGAACAATTTCACAGTGCTTAAAAAAATTTTCACGGCGTATAACAGATTTCCGAATTCGCATTGTACTTGTTCGCAACTAAAAATTTAATAATTAAGCACAATTAAATAAAATACTATATTATATTAATTGAGTCGTTTACTACTTTTGCAAAGAGAGACTCTTTGGCTCTCTGCTCGTCAGATTCTTCATCACTGTCAGCGTTTTCATCATCAGTTACATCATCGAGGTTGTCTGTACAATTGAGGACACCTAGAGCATCTTGACACGCAAGGTTTACTATGTGAGCAAGGCAGCGCATTCTTTGGTTCCTCTCGTCAAATTGAATTTCCTAAAGTATGATTTCAGAATTATAAAATTTAATTTTGATTCTACTATTTACCTCCTACTGCAGCATTTCTGTTAATTCTTTAAAGAATGAGTCACAGTTGCTTGCATTATCTGTTGTTATTGCTTTAATTTTGTGTAGGACTCCGAAGTGTTTCAAAACCGATACGAACGATTTCGCCAATGTGGCTCCTGTATGTCTTCTCTTCAAAACATCAAGGTCTAAGACTTGATGTTGGACACACCACTCGTCAGGATCAATCCATGTAGCAACAATACCGTGAAACGGGATCTGGTTTTTTGAAGTCCAACAGTCCAAGATGAAAGTTATTTTGCCATCAATGCCCTGAAATTAATAAAGCAAACCTTATACTTCTAACTTTCACTAAGTTTATTGAATTCGAGATTACTTGAAGCAAGGTCTTCAGTTTCTCTTTCTCTTCATTATATACAGCATCCAATCTTCTTCGAATTGTGTCCGCTGATGGGAACTCAACCTTCTCGCGACAAAATAAAATCAAGTTTCTGAACGACTGTTCCTCAGAAAATAGGAATGCTTGATCAGTGAGAATAATTAATTCAACTAATCGCCTCTCAAACCCTTCTTGTGAAAATTCCTGCAGAATCAACCAAATCAAATTTGGATGAACTAATGAATTTCGCGGTTAGCTTACTTTTTGCTTCCAGAATAGGTTGACAATAGTTGATTTTGGTGATGGTTCTGAGCTTGGGTTTAATAATATGCCAGGATGCTTCGTGCGCATATATCGCCAAAGGTTTCCACTTCCACCATCTGGTTTAATGCTATACTGGCCATTTCTAAAAAATACAAGTGTACGTAAATTAACGAGGATTTGATAGACGAACCACGCAAAAGTTAAAAATAATTAATTTACTTGCAATGGTTGCATTGATATTTTTTTGTCCAACGTTCATTCCAAAGTGATCGTAAATGGACGATAGTTTTCTTCCTTTATTGCTTATGCTGGAATTGCAACTTTCTTCGGTAGTTTGTCTATACCCGGTTTCACTATTTCCCACAGTATCCACAATCTCGCAGTCACTGTCATTACTACTATTATTCATTTTAGATGTTCAGTCATTAATTTAAAAAAAAAAACACAAAAAAATAGAACACAAGTGACACTGAAATCCATACGTGCAGAGAAATGTCGTGAGAAGTGTCACATGGATTGAAATTCCGACAATGTGTCGACTGAGAAAGTAAAGAATCTGTTTTCAGTAAATTTGTATACACTAGAAGTGGCAGCTGTGCTGCTAGAAATAACCTCTATATCTAGTGGCTGAGCTGCTAAATCTAGCAGCCCAACCCCAGATCCAGCAGCAGAGCTGCTACTTATAGTGTATCAAACTTGACTGGTGTTGTGAAAAAAACCCAACTTTTTTTATACTTACTTCTGCAAAAGCTAATGAGCCATTGAGCCATGGCTCAGCCATGTGGTTGAGCTGGCTCATGAACCATGGCTCTGGCTCAGAATTATTGTATGAGCCAGAACCATGCACTGGCTCTGGCTCAAAAATTTTTGTGAGCCAGCTCGAGCCAGAGCCAGAGCCATTGAGCCAGCTCATGAGCCAGAGCCACTATGGTAAACTACGTTACAATATTTTTGCCCACTCCCACCAATGTCCTATGTTTGCCCATAACATTTGGGTGTGAGTTGTGCTTTTCGTTATAACCGCTCCAGTTGGAAGTCAAGGTGCCAATGAAAGTAAAATTCAAATCAAATTGACGGAAGCTATACTGAGGTTGCTTAGGAAAAAAGTCATCTCACAGGTTAGGCCATACTCCAATTTTTAAATAAAAAATTGAAATTTCTGAGCCAGATGACGGGTGTCATCCAGCTCACCATTTGTGATAATCATATGAAAAATACTTAAAATTGAAATAGACCGAGGATTTTCTAAGGTTTTTATGGCAAACTTAAACGTTGCTACGAGAATTTACAAATAATTCTGATCATAGACGTTTTTTCAAACAGTTACACAGAGTTTGGCATTAAAACTTTTTTTGAGAAAAATTAGTTTTAAAGTTAAAATCGCCAATGGTTTCAGCAGAAAATTACCTAAATCATGAGCTAACCCCAATTTTTTCGATTCGACCAATCCGTCGTTCCGCTGAAAAATATGCCTTCACCCATCTATGGTATTTCTTATCTAATCTATCGTCGATGCAAAAATGTACAATATGAAAAGGTAGACAGACCAGTACTTATTCTGAAATTTCTAATTATTACAGTTTGGATGATGGAGTCTTCAGTATCTGTGGTGCTCTCGAGTGATCCACTTCCCTTGAAGTCCTCTTGTGCAAATTGTTCACTAACACTCAGTGCAACTTCTTATGTTGGGGCATATACCATCTCTGGGTCTTCCTTCTCTGTTTATCAAAGTCTACAGTTCGTTTTCTTCCAAGGTCAAGAGATAGCCGAAGATCAATCTGCTTTCACATTCCTAAAATTATGCACCTCTTGTGGTGAACTCTTCGAGGAATTACTCAAAATTTACACCAGATTCTGTAGAGTTTCTGCCATTGGTTCTTACATACACAGTCGTATCAACAATATAATCAAAATTACTTCGGAAAATGATCATCAGCCTGAGGCAGAGATACCTATAAAAGTTGAACCAAACGATACCGAAGACACGCAAGATTTTATTGTAAATGATGACTCTAATTTGTTCGAAAGTATTGCCGCCATGATCGGTGACTCACCACCACCGCTTCGGAGATCTCGTAGAATTGCACGAGGGGAACCTCTTTTCGATAAGGAAATAACTACAATGGAAATAGATGTGAAGTCGGAAAACGAGGACGACGGTGACGATGTTGAAGATTTTTCTACTGGAGAAAAAGAAGATTCCGAACTCGATGCTGATACTTCTAAAATTACAAAACGAAAATGTAGGAAGCGGAAGAGAGGGACTTTTCGTCTGCCGAAAAAAGCTAAAAAACGAACAGCTTCTGAACCGGTATGATGCAATGTAACGTAACACAAACAATTTTATTTAACGCCTGTTTCATACTTTTTCAAATCGTCGTGTTTTCTTTTTTCATAAAGTTGTCATGGCGTACTCAAAATTGGATGGCAATACATACTTTTTCAAATCTTTTTTCGTACTTTTTTCCAAAAAAGTAGAAACGGTTCAACTTCACATGACGATCGGAGTTCGCAATGAAAAGAAAAAGTATGTATTGTTTTTTCAGAAAAAACTTTTTTCCAACAACGGGTGAAAAACGCAATGACAACGAAATGAAAAAGTATGGATTGATTTTTCAAACTTTTTCAGGAAAATTTTTCTGAAAAAGCTGATTTTGGAAAAAGCGGGGAACGGGCGTAACTCATCAAATCTGATGGGAGACTTTGACACAACTTTAAATTCGGAGAGCAGTTTTCCCTATCGAATGATTGAAATTTTGGATTTTGATTTTTAGCTAATTTCTAGCTACGAATTATAAGTCGATGATTTCTATCGAGTTGTAATTATTTCGTATTGTCTCGCTATTTTAATATCTTTGAATTTTACAAATTGACAGAACTTATTGGTTGTACAAACTATCTTTATAACGTTGTAAACAAACTGTGACATGTTACAAAAATATTGACATATCAAAAAAATATTGTGGGTTTTTTCTATTTCAGATCCTTAAAAATTTCAAATGTCAAACCTGCGGCGAAGCGTTTACTACACCTAAAAGATTGCAGATGCATGAAATTCGACATAGTGAAGAGCGACCGTTTGCTTGCTACATATGCAGTAACAAAAATTACAGAACGAAGAAACGACTCTTGGAACACAATCGGCGTATCCATGCTGAGAGTTACATTTATATACGTAGCAGGGTAAGCAAATTTGTATTTCACAAAAAAATTCACACATTGATTGTTTACGCAGAATCAACTCCAGTTGAGTAATCTTTCTTTTGAATTATTAGGAAAGAATTCTTTGATTTTTGTAAGTTGGGGTTTTTGATTTTATTTAGTTACGGTATTTAAAAAAAAAATTAATTTTTCTAACAAAAGTGCAAAGCAGACGCTTTTCTGTTGTTAATTTCATGTTTTCTGTGTTCTATTCTCATGTTGCTGTTACTCAGAGTTTGAAAAATAATATTAGATAACGCATGTGCCAGAAAAATGACTTTGTTACACAATAGTGAGATACAGACAACGCGTGCATTAACCGGGTTTTGCGTAGGCGAGGTTTACTGTATACTCTTGTATTATTTTAATTTTTTGTATGTTTATGTTCTTCTATACTTTTCTTACAGCCAACGAAAATTGGATTTTCAGTAGAAGATCTAAACCTGTTGAGAAACAGGGACTTTAAATGTGATGCATGCGACGATGTCTGTTTCCCATCTTATAAAGAGTGGTTGTTCCATCAACAAGTATCCCACCATGTGGAGATTGGTTTTGTTTTATTGGAGTCGGATGAATATCTGACACCACGTTCTGGTCACATCCGTCCCTGTCCTCAATGTGGGAAGAAATTGAAGAACAACCATGAAGTACTGCAACATATCAAAGGTGTTCATCTCAATCTCCGACCCTTTCCCTGCGACTTCTGTCAGAAGTCTTTCTTGACAAAGCAATCCCTCTCAAATCACGTAGAAAATGTTCATAGGACTAGTGGAAAGAACTACCTCTGCTCTCTTTGCGCAGATTCCTTCAAAACTAAAGGTATGATATCTAGCCAACGTTATTTACAGTCACGATACGGCATCATCCAACAAAAAGTACCGATCCTTTCTTTCGCTTTCACCAAATTTAGAAAAAGGCAGCCAACACACTATTGTGAAAGTAGGAGTGAAGTTAGCCGACTAAAATTATTTTAGACTGCAATTTTAAAATTAATGAAAAAGTCTGCATATTCTAATCAATTACAAATTATCAATAGATATTACAAATTAATCAATTAGAAATTTTTGTTACTTTGCACTTTTCTTTTTTGAATTTGAAAAATAAGACAAACTCCCTCACTTTAGATTTCTCGCGCGGTCATTATCAACATATCACTGTTCTTTTCAGTGGAAGTAAGAGAAAGTATCGGTACTTTTTGTTGGATGATGTATCATTCAACAAAAAGCCACAGCATAGCTTTTTGTCTTATTTTTGAACCTGAGATCATTCTAATAAAATGTTGAGGATATGCAGACTTTTTCATTAATTTTAAAATTGCAGTCTAAAATAATTTTAGTTGGCTAACTTCACCCCTACTTTCACATTAGTGTTTTGGCTGCCTTTTTCTGAATTTGGTGAAACGAAAGAAAGGATCGGTACTTTTTGTTGTATGATGCTGTACATACCTTACAAGCACTAATGCTAACGGTCAACTCAGACAAAAACGATAGCGAAAGTAATTCTGTAGTAAAAGCTCAAAATAAGATATGACACTTGAATGGAGTAAGATTAAAATAACTGATATTCTGGAATTTATTAACATTTTCAGATGGTAAAAATTAAGAAAAGATATAAAATTTTATCAGGAATTTTAAAATATTTGTCAATTTAGAAAAAAATCCGAATTCGGAAATTAGCAAGATTTCGGGCTTCAAACTAAAATTTTGTCAATTTTGATGCTGAAAAATTTAATCAATTTTGATAGGGAAATTATGCTTTGGATCAAATTGTTGAAAATTTTTTATAATATTTGTCATTTCTGAAAATACACGAATTCAGGAATTATTGTCAATACTCCAAACTTTAAACTAAAATTTCACCAATGTCAAAGTTAATCCAAAAGTTTAAAATATTTGTCAATTTTGGAAATACCAGAATCCGACTATCATAATTTCTGGTTGTAAACTAACCTATGGATAATTTTCTCATTCAAATTCATGAAAAATTTTATGGAATCCTGGTGATGCCCGATTTCGATTATTTTCTAAATTGAGAAATATTTCAAAATTTTTAGCAAAATTTTATAGCAATTAATAATTTTTGTTATCAATAATTCGTGAAACTTTAGAACTCGGAATCCTGATAATTCCCGAATATGGATATTTTCTAACTCTACAAATATTTTGAAATTCATGACAAAATTGTATACTCATTTACATTTATAATTATTCCCATTCAAATTAGTAAAATTTTAGTTTAAAACCCGGAATCTTGATAACGCAAGAATCCGGGCATTTTCTAAATTGATAAATATTTCATATTTCCTGACAAGATTTTATACCCATTCTTAATTATTACCATCTGCAAATGTCAAAAATAGATTTAATCTTAATTCATTCAACGAATGATTTTATTTTGAGCTTCTACTAAGGGATTAGCAGGGATAAACAAAAACAGTGGGCCAATTCCCGTAATTGTATAGAGCGCCTGATAGTATCAAGGCTCATAGTACTTTGAGATTATAGAAAATTTACGGGAACGAAAATGATAGAAAAGTTGTGATAGAATTAACAGCTGTCTATTCCTAACCGAAATGTGTAAGGAAGATTATCAAGGGCACAACTAGCCTGTGTTCATAAAATCACTACACAATTGAGAAAATGTGTTCCCATCCCCACAACTCCTCTCAAACAGAATTTGTTTCTCTTGAGTTTGAGTGGAGAAGATTGCATTGTGGGACTATGACATTTATACAAGGTGAACCAACTTAATCCGGGCCGTAGAAAATCGCTTTCACCAAAAAAAATTTAAGACAGCAAATAAAGAGCGCGAAATACAAAAGTTGTAAGGAATGAAGTTAGCGTGTGTTTGAGAAAACATTCCTCTGGAAAAATTAATTAATTTAAACAAAGGCGATTCTGTAATGCTGAAAGATGGGTAGTTGAGAGAAATGAGCAACTAGAGGAATGGGGTACGATCCCTTGGCATCTATTCCACCTGACTCAACAGAGAACCTGCCGACCTCTCCTCTCTCTGTCTCTCTGCTTTGCTACATTGCTTTGCATCGGAACAGATATTTTATAGTGATTACAATAAANAGAGAACCTGCCGACCTCTCCTCTCTCTGTCTCTCTGCTTTGCTACATTGCTTTGCATCGGAACAGATATTTTATAGTGATTACAATAAAATTAACTTAACTTCCATCATTTACTATTATCTATCGCCTGCCCCAAGCCGTTTTTGGTGAAAGGCGAAGAAAGAAGGCCCGGATTAAGTTGGTTCACCCTGTNCCTGCCCCAAGCCGTTTTTGGTGAAAGGCGAAGAAAGAAGGCCCGGATTAAGTTGGTTCACCCTGTACAGCATGTTTACAAAAAACGGATAACTAATGAAAGTTGTTTTCTCTTAAGCCAAAAATGTAAAATGGCAAAGTCATAGTAATTATATTTCGTTGGTAAATATCTGTAACACTTAAGGCAGAGTACATTATCTACCACGAAAATGTCTTGACCTTAAGCATACTTGACTAAATACAAGACCACATGTATACAAAAATGTTCCTGGTACACGATAGGATTCTACCGAGGACTGGGGAAAGCTGACGGGCTCTCTAAAGACCAAGTGAAAGTGGACAAAATCATAAGGAATACACCATTCGAATGTGTCTTGGAAATTGTGTGTTTTTAATTTCATAAGTGTTGCAGATGCAATGCAAACCATTTTAAGTTTGCGCAAGGAATAAAACTAAATGATATTGATGAATTTTTAGCTCATTCACACTACTTATGGAGGGAAGGGAAAAAATTTTTTCGAGAGACATTTTTGCGAGGCATCCCGGGTACGTAGGTGCACTTTCACTTGCCATGTAGAGAGTCAGTGAGCTTTCCCCAGTAATTGGTAGAACACTACCGTGTACCAGGAACATTTTTGCATACATTTGGTCTTCTACAGGGCCCGCCAAGTTAATCCGGGCCTTCTTTCTTCGCCTTTCACCCAAAACTGCTTGAGGTAGGCGATACACAATTAGGAAATAATGGAAGTGAAGTTAATTTTATGAATATAAGATGTGTTTTGATTAGACATAGGCTAATGCAAAACAATGAAGCAAAGGAGAGAGGCAGAAAGAGGGGTGGGTGGGCAGGTTTTCTGTTGAGTGAGATGGAATAGATGTAAGGGGTCATTCCTCGATTTGGTTTTTACTCTCAAATCATGAAGTAGAATTACAGAATGGCGTATCGTCACAAAAATATAGTAGAGTGGCAGAGAGAGGGGTCGACAGGTTCTCTGTTGAACGAGGTGGAGTAGATGCGAAGGNATGTGGAGTAAATGCGAAGGTATCATACCCCACCCCTCGACTTTGAGTTTTCTCTCTGCTGCTGTAAATTAATTTTTCTAAAGTTATGTTCTTTCGAACACACGCTAACTTCAATCCCTCCAAGTTTTGGATTTCGCGCTATTTATTTGCTGTCTAAATTTATTTTTGGTGAAAGCGACTTTCTACGGCCCGGATTAATTTGGCGGGCCCTGTATTTGCTCAAGTATGCTTAAGGTCAAGACATTTTTGTGGTAGATAATGTACTCTGCCTTAAGTGTTACAGATATTTACCAACGAAATATAATTACTATGACTTTGCCATTTTACATTTTTGGCTTAAATCCAATTGGAAATCTTGCGCGAACTATATCTCGTGCAGAATATATTGGTAGAAAACAAAATAAAAATATGAAGGAACTCAAAAACTTGGTGAAAGTTGAATTGGAGAAAGTTATCCCAGAAATTGCCACTTTCACAATATGGTGGAAATTTTCTAAACAATTATTGCTAAGGGATGCTCAGGTAAGTGTTAGGCACCTTTTCCCCTCGGAGTCTACCACTTTATTCTGCTGCAAAGCAATAAATCAGTCGTGCCCCTAAAGATTTGCACCCGCTTTCTCCAGTCCAAATTTAATTTTTTTTTCTCTAATTCCGCCCACTTTAAGAATTAAAATTTAAAACTTTCAGTACATTTGCGAGACACTTAAGCATCATTGCTGTTAGTATACTCAGGTATCCCATGGTTTGATTCAAGAATTATTTAAACAAGAAGTAATGAGNAGGTAAGTGTTAGGCACCTTTTCCCCTCGGAGTCTACCACTTTATTCTGCTGCAAAGCAATAAATCAGTCGTGCGCCTAAAGATTTGCACCCGCTTTCTCCAGCCCAAATTTAATTTTTTTTTCTCTAATTCCGCCCACTTTAAGAATTAAAATTAAAAACTTTCAGTACATTTGCGAGACACTTCAGCATCATTGCTGTTAGTATACTCAGGTATCCCATGGTTTGATTCAAGAATTATTTAAACAAGAAGTAATGAGCCTAAGATCTTGCACTTAACTGTAGATTGAATGGCTGAATTGAAATTTAATTGATTAATTTCTTTGTATGACTCTTTCAGCATCACTGTGTACACATGAAAAAACTCATTACAATTTACTACCAAAAAAGTATGCGTGTGATAAGTGTGATGCTAAATTCTCTTGGAAAGTTGCCCTACGTAAACACCAAACCTTTCACATCACTGAGCGACCATTTGTCTGTGAGGAATGTGGAAGGAGCTACAAAACGAAAAAACACTTGGAAGACCATCAGCGGGGAATTCATAGAAAGAAATACATTCTGGATCAAATCTGCGAATTCTGTGGAAAGGCATATGCTTTTAAGCAAGATATCAAGAATCATTTGATCTCAATTCACAAACTATCGGAAGTAGAAGCCAAAGCTTCTGCTAAGATAGCTTCTCGTAGTGTCTTCAGGGTGCTTCCAAATGGCGAGCGAGTGACAGAGAAGAAACCAACCAAACCCAAGAGTTGCCACTTATGTGGTCGCGCTTACGTCCGTCGAGAGCAGCTTTTCACTCATTTGGTCTCTGTACATGGGAAGTCACAAGAAGAAGCCAAGGGTATCACCGGACTAGATACAAAAAGGAACTTGTTTCCAAGCACAACCGATGTTAGGCGAAAATCTACCAGACGGAAAATATTAGAAGAGTCATGCCCTATCCCAATGAATATGACAAAACCCATTTTATACCATTGGTGAAAACGTTGAATTTATTACGTCACGAAGAATAACTGGTTTAGGCTTTTAGTTTAAACAATAAACGTTTCTGGACGTTAATCAGAGTTGACGACAAAAGTATTGTTGAGTGATTAACTACTGTTCCCTCCAAAACTTCGTGAGCTCAAATGGAGCTGATAACGGAACTTTTTTTTTATTTGCCGATTTTCTTAATTTTCTTTAGCAACAACAATTCTTAATTCAAACTGCCGATGGTTATTGCTGATTTTTTAATTTTATTGCAGTATTAATTGTTTTGATAGTATTCATACTATTTCCTTATCCTGACTAAACTTTAGTTACATAATAAAATATGTTCCGGGTGAATTGTGCAAATAATATCTTCTATGAAATTTTCTTCACAAATTTTTGTTGCTAATTTCCTCATCCTTTTCTCGAATTGACCAATTTGGAATAAGTGGAGGGAATGTAAAATAAGTCGAATTTCTTTTTCTAAATAAAAAAAATTAGCTCGATCACAGCATCAGCAGCGAAAAACCTCATTTTTTGTATTCAATACTGGCCACATTATAATAACTGAAACAATTTCAAATTGCACATCGGTTTAACTTTCTATGTACTAATCCTTTCGACCATTTTCCAATAAAGTAATTTGTTAATCAGAAAGTTTAGTTAGGTATTCAACGTTTTGCTGAGACTAGTGGTCAAAATGAACTCAATTATCATTATTCTACTCGTTTTCATCTTATTTCCTTAGCCTTCTTTAGTTGGTCAGCCCAGTCCCGAATCCATTTTCCCCAAATATTGAATGCCATCCATGCTTTTTTGTTAGCAACTGTGGGAATGCCATGGAGACGAATTTGTTTGCGGGTTACAATTTGTCCGAATTGGTAAAGAAGGAAAAGAACAAGAAAGAAAGAGGTCATTGGCCTTTGAGATCTTGAAGAGGAAGCATCTCTCTCCCTTTCTCTCAAAACAGAACAAAAATAATTAAGAGAGAAAGGGAGAGAGATGCTTCCTCTTCAAGATCTCAAAGGGCAATGACCTCTTTCTTTCTTGTTCTTTTCCTTCTTTACCAATTCGGACAAATTGTAACCCGCAAACAAATTCGTCTCCATGGCATTCCCACANAATTTGTTAATCAGAAAGTTCAGTTAGGTATTCAACGTTTTGCTGAGACTAGTGGTCAAAATGAACTCAATTATCATTATTCTACTCGTTTTCATCTTATTTCCTTAGCCTTCTTTAGTTGGTCAGCCCAGTCCCGAATCCATTTTCCCCAAATATTGAATGCCATCCATGCTTTTTTGTTAGCAACATAAGTTACTGGAAGTGAACTGTGATTTTTTGGAAAATTTCTTGGTCCTGCGCTTTTACCAATTACATGCACAGGCATCTTGTCGGTCCCGGACATGTTACTGCAAGCAAGTACCGTTATTCTTTCTTTCGACTGTTTTTTCGCACTAGATGAAAAAGATTTGGTGTAGGTTTATGTAGGAAGTAATTTGAAGAAAAGTCCTGTCTCGTCTGCGTTGTAAATGTTTCTTGGTGAAAATCCTGATCGAATGACAGGGCATTTCGTGTCAATTCAATTGTTCATTGTATCATATGGTGCTGACGCCGCCTCTCCACTAATACATTTGAAGGAAACTTCATAAGCCACAAAGGTGAATGACCTTTTCACACCCCGTCTATGTGACAGACACAAAGTGAACCCTCTCCCCAACACCCGCTGGCATATACTTTTACAATCCGACTCTTATTCAAGCAACTTGGTAGACTGCGGACGACGAGTATCCACCTTATCGATCCTTGGTGCTCCCTTTTGGTCCGATATATCATTTCAGGAATGCCGACTTACACTATGACTATTTACTTTAAATTAGCCTAAACTCTCCCAAAACGCTTTTGGGACAAAATATTATTAAATCGATAATTTAAGTATTTTTACGAAATATAGCAATAAATTTATGCTTAATTAGAATTAATTATCATGTTTAATTAATGATTATATGGTAATTCTCATTACCTAAATTTCCCTACCTTTACGCGTATGCGTTAAACTTGAGATCAATGAACCCACTACCTCATACATTTCCACAACTTACAAAATAAGTTGTATAAAGCTTAACGTTTCACCGAAAATTGTTACAAAATATTCCAAATTACCAAAGAAAAAGTACTACATACCGCATATAGATTTGTATTAAATCTTATGTATTTTAATTTTACCGTGAAAAGATGCTTAAATGGCAAAAATATGCCTAAATTAAAGAGAAAGTTCCAAAACTAAATAGTCATAAAACCTTAAATAGTACACCATTTCTCTAAATCGGTAAGAATTAGTTGCAACTTAAGTTATATGAGCCAAAATCTTAAAACTTGTATAAGAAAGGTGTTATTTTTAATTATACTGAATCATGTCCGAGCAAGCGTTCAAAATTTTCTTAAAATTCCTAAAAAATTTTTGTCATTGTACAAAATTACAAAATAAAATTGTACAAAATGAAGAACTTGCCCAGATTTTTTACTTCCAGACTAAGTCTATAACCAAGTAATTAAAACTGTGACAAGTTAACTAATTTTGAAGATTGACTTGGAGGGAACTAAAAATTCAATGAAAATAGTTAATTCTTTCTTTCCAATCTCCAATTTACATGCTTTTAATTTGCATTATAGTTTGTTACATTTTTCCTAAGGTTATTTCCCCCGAAAAAGTTTGCACTACGTCACGTCACATGAAATTTAGCTAATGGAGGACAGTTAATTTAAAAAGCCTTGTTAAAAAGAGGGTAGAAAATTCAATTTTAATTAATCGATTGACTTCGTAAACTCGGTTGAATGATATCAAATTATAATTTTTTTAACTCTCTGAAATTTTTGCCGGAAATGGAAATTTCAGCTTTGGAGTTTCAAATTTGTAAATTTCTAGCATAATAAATCCTTGCTGGGGAATGCTTATTTCATTTTGTGATTATTTTGTTATTTCGGCAAGTGAAAATTTTTGTATTTTGTAATCATTTTGAAATCAATTTTGTAATTTGCTAATTTTGTACTTTGTACCCTTAGAGATCTTAAGATAAATACGGCAAATTTTCTTCAATGTGATGTTGCCAGCGCTAATGCCGCTAGNGAAATCAATTTTGTAATTTGCTAATTTTGTACTTTGTACCCTTAGAGATCTTAAGATAAATACGGCAAATTTTCTTCAATGTGATGTTGCCAGCGCTAATGCCGCTAGATCTATCATCAGTACCTAGATATAGGAGCTGCACCTACTTATAGGAACTGCTCCTATAAGAAGCTGCTCTTAGATTTATCAGCAGAGACCCTAGATTTAGTATCAGATCCCCTAGATTTAGTAGCGACCCCGTAGATTTAGCAGCGATCCCTAGATTTAGCTGCTTCACATTTAAATTAGTTTTCTAATTCGTGTATCAGTTATTCTCAAGTAAGAGAATCTTGACCCAACTTTATTTCAGTCGAAAGACTACATGATAAGCTATTTAATTCAAAAAAAAAGAAGAACCAGAAACGTTCGACCGNCTTTATTTCAGTCGAAAGACTACATGATAAGCTATTTAATTCAAAAAAAAAGAAGAACCAGAAACGTTCGACCGGGTAATTTATAGACACATTTTATTAAATAACACTGCCGTTGCCACAATGGAATTTTTTTCGATGCAGTGAAAAGCTACTAAATTTGATTTACTATCGAGTCAAAATAGTAGTGAAGCTCGTCAAGAAGACATATCTATGTTCGCGCTATTAAAATAAGTTTGGTGCTGCTACCAAAGTAGCACCAAGAAGCTATAACAAAAAAAAATAGATCTAGANCAAAGTAGCACCAAGAAGCTATAACAAAAAAAAATAGATCTAGAGCAGCTAACTAGAATAATCTGCTTTGCTGCTATATCTAGGATCTCAGCCCCTAGATATAGAACTAGAGAACCGCTGCTAAATCTAATGGACGCTAGATCCAGCAGCGGGCTGCTAGTTCTATTGTAGCTTCCCTTACTGACTAAATAGTTACGAAAAATTTCTGGAACAAATTATTGGCCTATCACAACGCATACATTAAACATCTATTGACTGGACGAATTGTAAGTAAACATTATTTTAGAAATGACATACTNTATCACAACGCATACATTAAACATCTATTGACTGGACGAATTGTAAGTAAACATTATTTTAGAAATGACATACTCTTTACCATGTATTACTGAAACATCGGGGATCTAACAACCAGGGATTATGATTCTATGGTGATAAAAGATTATTGTAAATAATCATCGGAAATTAGACGCTCTATACACAATTCTTAATCATTATTGTATTGGGGTGTGAGAATTCGTGATATTGGCCCAATTATGCATTATGTTCGGTAAAGCATCAATCGGGAGTCATATTTGAGTGAGTTTGCACTTTTTATCCGGTTTGAAATAGTCGGAGTTGAAGCTTTTATTCTTATATGTGATGAACCGATGTTAAGACATAATCTTATTGAATTGACTATCGGGGAATTACTGTTCAATTATGGTGGGAAATTATAGACAACTAAAATCTTGACATCCATTCTCAGCATACATAAGACAATTACAGCAAAATTAATTTCATTTAGTTTTAATGACTTCGATTTCTTTGAAAAGTGAATAAATTTTTGCACACATTTGTTTAGGATATAAGTTTGTGGGTGGTCTAAATTTTTATTATTAATNGAAAAGTGAATAAATTTTTGCACACATTTGTTTAGGATATAAGTTTGTGGGTGGTCTAAATTTTTATTATTAATATTTCCATTTCTCCACGAATCAAGACATTTCAAGATGTTTGGACAGTTTTTCGAGAAAAACAAAATTTTGAAAAAAAATTTCAAAGTTCCCATAGAGGAAAATTCCAATGCTCAAAAATCTTACCCTGAGAAATTTGTGTGACCGGTCATGGAAACTCAAAATTTTCATGGGCTCACCCACGGCGTGGGACCTATTTATATTTTACAGTTTATTTATTTATATTTCACATGTAATAAATATTCCTTTACTGCTAAAAATTAATGGACTGGGATGTCGTAGAGTTCGTCCTCACCATCCCCAATTCCCCTTTTNTTTTTCCATTTCTCCACGAATCAAGACATTTCAAGATGTTTGGACAGTTTTTCGAGAAAAACAAAATTTTGAAAAAAAAATTCAAAGTTCCCATAGAGGAAAATCCCAATGCTCAAAAATCTTACCCTGAGAAATTTGTGTGACCGGTCATGGAAACTCAAAATTTTCATGGGCTCACCCACGGCGTGGGACCTATTTATATTTTATAGTTTATTTATTTATATTTCACATGTAATAAATATTCCTTTACTGCTAAAAATTAATGGACTGGGATGTCGTAGAGTTCGTCCTCACCATCCCCAATTCCCCTTTTCCCATGTTTTCCAAGGCGAACCCCATGGAGTCCAAGGACACTCCCGACAGTCACTGCGACGGACCTCTCGCTTAGAGTCAGACCCACCCAGCACACTGGAGTGAATGGGCGTAAAGCCCAGAGATCAGACCTTCAACATTAAACCTTTGAATAAAACTTTAGTAAAATTCCAATCGAAATTCAAACTTGAACGATTACTCCACTTTGAAATTAATTAGCTAATGGGAGTTTCAACTCGCATTAGCCAAATTCAAAGTGTTAATTGGAATCATTTATTACAGCTTGGATGATGGAATCTTCAGTATCTGTCGTGCTCTCGAGTGACCCACTTCCCTTGAAGTCCACTTGTGCAAATTGTTCCCTAACCCTCAGTGCAACGTCCTATGTGAGGGCATATACCGTTTCTGGGTCATGCTTCTCTGTGTATCAAGGTCTACAGTTCGTTTTCTTCCAGGGTCAAGAGATAGCCGATGACCAATCTGCTTTCACATTCCTAAAATTATGCACTTCATGTGGTGAACTCTTCGGTGAATTGCTCAAAATCTATACGAAATTTTGCAGAGTTTCTGCCATTGGATCTTACATATACAGTCGCATCAACAATATACACAAAATATCTTCAGAAAATGATCAGGAACCTGAACCAGAGATGCCAATTAAAGTTGAACCAAGTGACACTGAAGATAGTCAGGCTTTTCTTGTAAATGATGACTCAAAACCGTTCGATAGCATTGACGACATGATCGACGACTCACCACCACCACCTCTTCGGAGATCTCGTAGAATCTCACGAGTAGGAAATCTCACGGTGAAACTAACTCAAGCGGAAATAGATGTGAAATCAGAAATCGAGGAAAACGACTTTGATGATATTTATGAGCATTTTTCTACTGGGGAAAACGAAGATTCAGAACACAATCCACCTAAAGTTAAAAAAGTTAAACGACTACCAGGAATACGTAGGAAACTTAAGAAAAGCACTTTTCGGTTACCGAAGAAAAATAAAAAACGACAAGCTTCTGAACCGGTATTGTGGAATTTACGACATAATTTATCGGATGATTTTTGTTAGTGTTACATCGATACATCGACCGCCGATGCGATATTCTAGTCGCATCGACATAAAAGTTGAATCAGCTGATTGGTCGATGTAGTTGCCGATTTAAGCAACAGAAAATATAATTCATTTTAAAGTTTGCTTAAAATTTACCTTAACAAATGTTTTTCATATTACCCGGATTCGGGTATTTTGTAATTTGGCAAAATCTACAACATTCTTAATGTCCAATTCTAATAATCTCATTATCATAATTTTCCCCATCCGAATACGTCAAGATTAATGAAGTCTTTTTCCGCTCAAGGTCAAAAATTTTATTTTGCGCTTTTACTGTGAAATCACTTTCGTTATCGTTGTTAGTTGTGTAGACAGTTATAACTAGGGCTACTAATGGATCGTGTTTGGGGTCCCCAATGTGGGGACACTAAAAATTAAAAACTAATGTGCGGCGTTCTGTTTTAGATACCTAAAAAATTCAAATGTGAAACCTGCGATGACGCGTTTACTACAGCAAAAGGATTGGAGATGCATGAAAGTGGACACAATGGAGAACGACCGTTTGCATGTGAGCTGTGTAGTAACCGAAAGTTCAGGACTCCACAACGACTTATGGCACACAGTCGACGTATCCATCCAGAAAAATATAAATATAAATGGAGAAGGGTAAGCAAACTTACTGAAAAAATCCCTTGTTTATATGATCTATCACAGAGTGGAAATCAGTTATAAAAATTTTTGGGAATAGAAAATTTCGGTCTAACCGTTTGTTCCTTATAACGCCTTCTACAGTGCTAAATGTCTTACTCTCGAACAGGTTTGCTGTTTTTTTTTTAAATAAAAAACAAACAAAAAAAAAACAGTTTTTAATTGTTTAAAACAGTTTTTTTTTGTTTAATTCACGTAAAACATGGGATTTAATATCTAGTCAATTTTTTTATTCGTATGCTTGCGTTTTCTACAACTTTTTTGATTGGTTGTTTCTAACTCAACCCAATCCAGCCGTCTCCCTCTACGGTTCCACCTTGGATATACTTGTAGCAGTTTCTCTAACTTTCTATATCGATTTCCTCTTTGTACAATGTATTCTAATACAGTACGTCGTCGCAGCAATTCCTGCGCCATTTTCTCAACGTTCTCCAAAACTAACGTGATTTAAATGTGACAAAGCATCCTCACGAGAAATAGAACAATCGTACCTATGCGTTCCATACATGACTAGATGTTTTGGAAAAATTCCATACCATCTAATTATTCCAATTAATTTTCGCTCCGAAGCTTCTAGAATATTTGTTTTTCAATTTTGGAGGAAGAGGTAAATAGANATCTTCCAATTTTGGAGGAAGAGGTAAATAGACAATGTTGGCACATTAAACTACCAATTCATAATAAAGTAAACACTACTTAGCCGGTTATTTTATTTCACAGACTAAGAAGATTTTGTATTCAGAAGAAGAGAAAATCCTTATGAGGAACATCAACTATAAGTGCGATGCATGTGTCGATATCTATTTCCAATCTTACAAGGAATGGTTGCTCCATCAACAAGGGATTCATGAGATGGATATTGGATTTGCTCGAATGGAGTCTGATGAAACTCTTATACCGCGTACAGGTCACCTCCGTCCTTGTCCTCAGTGTGGGATGAAACTGAAGACCAACTATGAAGTTCTGCGACACATCAAATTTGTACATCTCCATCTTCAACCGTTCACTTGTGACTTGTGTCAGAAGTCTTTCGTTACGCAACAAGCGGTGTCGAAACACATGGAATATGTTCATGGAGATGGTGGGAAGGACTACCTCTGCTCAGTTTGCGCGGATTCCTTCAAGACTAAAGGTATTGCATTGAAATTATCGTTTTTATATAATTTTACTTTCCATACTCTGTTATCTAAGTACACTTCAGACGCATGAGAACACACACTACAATTTGCTACCAAAGAGGTATGAATGTAAGAAATGTGATNTACCATACTCTGTTATCTAATAGGTACACTTCAGACGCATGAGAACACACACTACAATTTGCTACCAAAGAGGTATGAATGTAAGAAATGTGATGCTAAATTCACTTCGAAATCTACCCTTAATAAACACCAANATGCTAAATTCACTTCGAAATCTACCCTTAATAAACACCAAAGCATTCATATCACGGAGCGACGATTTGTCTGTGAGGAATGTGGAGGAAGCTACAAAACTGAAATACATTTGAAAGATCATCAACGGCGGATACATAAGAAGAAATACATTTTGGATGAAATCTGCGAATTCTGTGGAAAGGCATATGCCTTCAAGAAAGATATTAAGAATCACTTGATCTCTATTCACAAACTATCGGAACTAGAAGCCAAAGCTTCTGCTAAGATTTTGACTCGTAGTATCTGCCGGGTGCTCCCGAATGGCGACCGAATCACGGAGAAGAAACCAACCAAGCCAAAAAGTTGTCACCTATGTGGTCGCTCCTTTGTCCGTCGAGAGCAGCTTTTCACTCACTTGGTCTCTGTCCATGGGAAGTCACAAGAAGAAGCCAAGAGTATCACCGGACTAAATACAAAGAGGAACTTATTTCCAGACACAACCGATGTTAGTAGAAAATCTACTAGAAGGAAAGTATCCGAAGAGTCATGCCCTGTTCCAATCAATATGACAAACCCTATTCTATTCCATTGGTGAAAGTGTTCAGTTTAGCAAGTAATAAATATTGTCGTTAATTTGAAAGGTAGAATTACAAATAAATTTTTAATAAATTCGATGTGTATCTGTATCATGATCCCATCACCTTAAAACTTATTTGCCCACATTCATATGGGTACAAGATACACTATGGAATATTTGTAGAACACCCTATGTCCCTTTCCTCGCCGGAACTCAGGTAAGTTATACGTCAACGAATCGGAAATTTAGCCTAGAATAAGAATCTGACATCCATTGTTTGCAAAATTTTTACTTAANTTATACGTCAACGAATCGGAAATTTAGCCTAGAATAAGAATCTGACATCCATTGTTTGCAAAATTTTTACTTAAATTCCAAACAATATTTTGTTTAAAAATAAGATATATCCCAGGGTATGGGTCTGGAGAAAGTAGAAACTTTTGTACCTGCTTAAACAATCACGCAATTATACAGTGTAACTACAAATAGTAAAGGCATTGGAAGAGATTTTTGGCCTATATGTCTGCTGGGGAAAGCAGTGCCTCTGTAATTGATGGCAATAGCATTTTGATTGAATTTTATTTTTCGGGGAAAGTATTAGCAGTTTCAGAAAGACCATTCAAAAGTAGTGGAACACAATAAAAAAATCAAAATTATGATGACTAGATCAAAAGCTATGATTTTTTGAAAATTGAAATTATTGGATGTTATTTTGAGACGATGTACTAAGAGATGGGCGTTTCAAAAGAGCATCAAAAATTTTCAATTTTCAAAAAAAATCATAACTTTTCATACATTGATAGTAGTGACTTGATTTTCTTAACTTCATATCTTACTTTTCACTTATCTTTCTGAAACTGTAAAGTGTTTCCCTAAAAAAATATTAAACTAACAACTTTCCCTGCTAAAAAACCTCATCTCTTTTGTCCAGCAAAGGGCACGGGCCAAAAATCTCTTCTCATAGTCTTGCTATTTGTAGACGTACTGTATGAGACAGCTTTCCTTTCTTGATTCGAAATGTGTAATTAAGAAGGCCGTCCNTTGCTATTTGTAGACGTACTGTATGAGACAGCTTTCCTTTCTTGATTCGAAATGTGTAATTAAGAAGGCCGTCCAAATGCATAATTTGCATGAAATTGCATAATCGTCATTAGCATTTTGGTAACTGAATGCAAGAACTAATGTGGAAAATCGAGCTAGAAGATTGCACAAAAGTAATTCTTTCAATGCAGTGCCTCAATTAAATTGGTAACTTGATGCTGAATCGAAAGCGCTTGAGTCCCAGCCATCTACGTTATCCCCGTACAAAGATATAAGCCAAAAACCACAACAAACTGTATTACGAGATATTAGTTGACATGTACTGCACACATCACCGTATAAATTGATAGAGAGCCGCTTAAATTGGTAACTGATAAGTGATTCTAATTAGCAATTTGATACTGAATCGAATGCATTTGTTCCCAGTCATTTAAGTTGTCTCCATACAAAGATATAAGCCAACACCACAACAAACCGTTTTATGAGAGCATTTATTGCATATCTTATTATAATAATCCAGTCCTAATAGCAACTTTCATAATAATAATCTGCAAAATACACATTATGCGTTTTTTCAACCAATGAAAAGACAGCAAAAGTCGTCTACGTCGCCGAAAATAGTCAATTCAATGAAACACAAAGATGGCGCAGAAAAGTTTCCATTGGAAAGAATCTGTTGGCAAAATATCTCAACCATCAAAGAAAAAAAAAGGAGAAAAAACCAACTGGTTTTTTTCGTTGGTTATTTAAAAAAAAACCCATTGGTTTAAAGTAATGTTCAAAATTACTCTATGATAGAACTAACTTGAAATGCTTGAATTAATAGAAAAATCCAGAAGCAGAAGCAGGCGTGAGTTTGTAAAGCCAAAAACAGTATGCGAGATTCGTAATTTATGTTAAAATTCTATCGATTGTCATTCTTGTACTGTTCTGTTTACAAATAACCTTACAATATATTGGCCCTCACCCTTTAAATTCATACTTTTGCCCATTGCATATGGGTATGGGGTTGGGTTTTGCTTTTCGTTAAGACTGCTCTAAGTAAAGCCGATCCATTCATTCGTCGATTAGGATGCACCATCACGTAAGTAGGAATGACTAAAGTTCGGCAAAAGGGTGGTTTTCCGTTTTCTCCGGCTCATAGAAAATTCTTTGAAGGAAATGCATAGGGAAATTATTCAAACTGAATTGAATAGGTTGATTAGCATGAATTGATGCTAATTCAAGAAATAAATGTCAATTAAGATTATTTAAGTGACAATTCCAAAAAAAATTTTTAAAGTAAAAACGTTACACCAGAGAAATTTAAAAACAAAGAAATACTAATTGTAAAAACATACAACAGAATTTACAATTAGTAGTACAAGAATCCTATTAAAAATTAAAAATTAACCTAAAACATTGAAATACTAATTACATTGAGAATACTTATTCAATACTTGTTCAATTCAATTAAAAAATTCAATCAGATACTTAACCCAATTGAAACAGGTTGGAAAGTCGTCATGCTTAACGTCCAGAAGCGAATAGTTTCTCAGGTCCTGAGACAAATATAAGTTTTACCATACAAGATTAAATGCATTATTAAATTGACCAATCACAACACTTGATGAAACTGCGCTAGTCGGACGCTTTCAAAATTCAATTGCAGACATTGGAGCTGGAATTGAACTACCTCAATTTGATGGCTATGAAAAGTTGGAATTACCTTTTCTAGACCCTTGCATGGCTCGAAAAAGATTGAGGTTTGAATCAGATTCAGATACAGAAAGAAAGCTGAGAATAAACAGGCAAAAACCAAAAAACAATGAAGTAATAAATCAGTATTCTCAACTTTCTTAATATTATGATGTTTTAGGTAATTTGCAACTTTTGGTAGGACTTTTGTACCTTAGATTTATATTATTATTATTTTATTTGATTTATATTAGTTTATTATGTTGACTGTTTTTACAATTATTTAGTATTTGTTGATGTTTTTAATTTCTCTGGTGNATTTATATTAGTTTATTATGTTGACTGTTTTTACAATTATTTAGTATTTGTTGATGTTTTTAATTTCTCTGGTGTAAACTTTTTTTACTCTAAAATATACTAATTTTTTACAACATATCACTAAAATAATATTCGTTGAATTTTGTCTTGAATTTACATCAATTTATGCTAATCAAGCTAGATATTCAATTCATGTGGAATAATCTCCCTATGNATTTTGTCTTGAATTTACATCAATTTATGCTAATCAAGCTAGATATTCAATTCATGTGGAATAATCTCCCTATGAATTTCCTTCAACGTAATTTCTATGAGCCGGAGAGAACGGAAAACGTCCGGTTTGTCGAACTTTGACCATTTTTACAACTTGATGGTGCATCCTTATCTCAGAGAGTTTTAGTTGCAATAGCAAATTAAGTTGCCAAACGAAATAAAATTTAGTTCAAATCAAATTAACAAGAAGTTATCAATTGGAATGAGTGATGAGCATCGAACTGGATCAAAGTTTCAACGGACACGGAAATATTACAACTATTGGAACATTATGTCCTAAACTTACATAAAGTATTAGATTTAACGAAGACTAACATTCTACAAAAGAATTTCGTTTCATAAGTTGGCTGAAGCAACATGATTACTTGTCGTCATGAACCAATCAAANAAGCAACATGATTACTTGTCGTCATGAACCAATCAAACCTTAAGATGATGTCTAATTCTATCAAATTAACTTGAAAATCCTGCTACCAGATGACCTTCCATAAGTCATGATAGCACCGTAGATTGACTGGAAGGAATGTAAGTTTACATTTTCTATACAGTATATGTAGAACGTTCAAATAAGAAGGTGAACATTTGTGAGAGTTTTCGAAAGTCTCACAAATTAGGTTTTTCCGACAATTTTAAATTTAAGAAAATTTAGCTAAACTTTCGTAGTGACGGTTTTCAGTAGCTTGAGGAGTTCAAAATTTGTGGGAATTTGTGACATAATTTTTGATTTTCCGCAAAATCATTTCTCAAAAATTTCGCCTTATTTGAACACACTGTACATAATACTGAGAACAGCCCCTGTTAATCAATTTCCAAATTAACTACAGCAAAACCTCTCATTCGGAAAAAAGATCTCTCCATTCCGTCTCACTTTGTTTTGTAAAATTAATTAACATTTTAGGTTGGAGTAAGGCTGTGTTTGCTAGTTGTACGACCCCTCCAACTTCACTAGCTCGGTTTAAGGAAAAAGAAGAATGCAATTGGAAAGTAGAGAAAAAGAGATTAGATTTAGAATAAAGGTTAATGTATACTCCAATCCTCTGCTTGTCATCTTCATTCAATCTCCATCTCACATCCATTTTCATCTTAATTTTCACTTTGAAGTTAATGTATTACAAGAAAAAGCAAAGGTAATGGGTGGAGCCCAATTTCAAATACAAGAAAAAACAAAGTTAATGGGTGGAGCTAAACTAAAATGAATTTGGGTCTTAGTCGTATTTTGTTGGTTTGGGGAGAGTGAGACCATCTCTTAACATTATACTCTCATCTTCATCTAGAGCAAAAGTTGGATTCAATCCAACTTTTGCTCTAGATGAAAACTCACCTCGCTCCTCCCTTTATTGAAGGTAGGATGAAATGAGAGTTGAATGAAAAGCGAGTATATATTGCAAAAATGACTAGCAAGATGAAGATGAGAAGTAAATGCAGATTGAATGAAGATGAAATTCTGGAGTATACATTAGATTATTTAAAAAAAATAAATAAAACAGAATAAAACGTCAGTTTTTTGTTAAGTTTAAATTACGTGACCTAAATCACTTTCCAACATCATAATCAGTTGAATACGCGAGAAATAGTTAACTCTACGGCCGAATCCTCCGGTTAATGGCCGGAGACAGAAGGATGTCCTTCGGCCCAATTATAACCNTTATACGTCAACGAATCGGAAATTTAGCCTAGAATAAGAATCTGACATCCATTGTTTGCAAAATTTTTACTTAATTTCCAAACAATATTTTGTTTAAAAATAAGATATATCCCAGGGTATGGGTCTGGAGAAAGTAGAAACTTTTGTACCTGCTCAAACAATCACGCAATTATACAGTGTAACTACAAATAGTAAAGGCATTGGAAGAGATTTTTGGCCTATATGTCTGCTGGGGAAAGCAGTGCCTCTGTAATTGATGGCAATAGCATTTTGATTGAATTTTATTTTTCGGGGAAAGTATTAGCAGTTTCAGAAAGACCATTCAAAAGTAGTGGAACACAATAAAAAAATCAAAATTATGATGACTAGATCAAAAGCTATGATTTTTTGAAAATTGAAATTATTGGATGTTATTTTGAGACGATGTACTAAGAGATGGGCGTTTCAAAAGAGCATCAAAAATTTTCAATTTTCAAAAAAAATCATAACTTTTCATACATTGATAGTAGTGACTTGATTTTCTTAACTTCATATCTTACTTTTCACTTATCTTTCTGAAACTGTAAAATGTTTCCCTAAAAAAATATTAAACTAACAACTTTCCCTGCTAAAAAACTTCATCTCTNAATGTTTCCCTAAAAAAATATTAAACTAACAACTTTCCCTGCTAAAAAACTTCATCTCTTTTGTCCAGCAAAGGGCACGGGCCAAAAATCTCTTCTCATAGTCTTTGCTATTTGTAGACGTACTGTATGAGACAGCTTTCCTTTCTTGATTCGAAATGTGTAATTAAGAAGGCCGTCCAAATGCATAATTTGCATGAAATTGCATAATCGTCATTAGCATTTTGGTAACTGAATGCAAGAACTAATGTGGAAAATCGAGCTAGAAGATTGCACAAAAGTAATTCTTTCAATGCAGTGCCTCAATTAAATTGGTAACTTGATGCTGAATCGAAAGCGCTTGAGTCCCAGCCATCTACGTTATCCCCGTACAAAGATATAAGCCAAAAACCACAACAAACTGTATTACGAGATATTAGTTGACATGTACTGCACACATCACCGTATAAATTGATAGAGAGCCGCTTAAATTGGTAACTGATAAGTGATTCTAATTAGCAATTTGATACTGAATCGAATGCATTTGTTCGCAGTCATTTAAGTTGTCTCCATACAAAGATATAAGCCAACACCACAACAAACCGTTTTATGAGAGCATTTATTGCATATCTTATTATAATAATCCAGTCCTAATAGCAACTTTCATAATAATAATGTGCAAAATACACATTATGCGTTTTTTCAACCAATGAAAAGACAGCAAAAGTCGTCTACGTCGCCGAAAATAGTCAATTCAATGAAACACAAAGATGGCGCAGAAAAGTTTCCATTGGAAAGAATCTGTTGGCAAAATATCTCAACCATCAAAGAAAAAAAAAGGAGAAAAAACCAACTGGTTTTTTTCGTTGGTTATTTAAAAAAAAACCCATTGGTTTAAAGTAATGTTCAAAATTACTCTATGATAGAACTAACTTGAAATGCTTGAATTAATAGAAAAATCCAGAAGCAGAAGCAGGCGTGAGTTTGTAAAGCCAAAAACAGTATGCGAGATTCGTAATTTATGTTAAAATTCTATCGATTGTCATTCTTGTACTGTTCTGTTTACAAATAACCTTACAATATATTGGCCCTCACCCTTTAAATTCATACTTTTGCCCATTGCATATGGGTATGGGGTTGGGTTTTGCTTTTCGTTAAGACTGCTCTAAGTAAAGCCGATCCATTCATTCGTCGATTAGGATGCACCATCACGTAAGTAGGAATGACTAAAGTTCGGCAAAAGGGTGGTTTTCCGTTTTCTCCGGCTCATAGAAAATTCTTTGAAGGAAATGCATAGGGAAATTATTCAAACTGAATTGAATAGGTTGATTAGCATGAATTGATGCTAATTCAAGAAATAAATGTCAATTAATATTATTTAAGTGACAATTCCAAAAAAATTTTTTATTTTATAAAGTAAAAATNTAAAAACGTTACACCAGAGAAATTTAAAAACAAAGAAATACTAATTGTAAAAACATACAACAGAATTTACAATTAGTAGTACAAGAATCCTATTAAAAATTAAAAATTAACCTAAAACATTGAAATACTAATTACATTGAGAATACTTATTCAATACTTGTTCAATTCAATTAAAAAATTCAATCAGATACTTAACTCAATTGAAACAGGTTGGAAAGTCGTCATGCTTAACGTCCAGAAGGGAATAGTTTCTCAGGTCCTGAGACAAATATAAGTTTTACCATACAAGATTAAATGCATTATTAAATTGACCAATCACAACACTTGATGAAACTGCGCTAGTCGGACGCTTTCAAAATTCAATTGCAGACATTGGAGCTGAAATTGAACTACCTCAATTTGATGACTATGAAAAGTTGGAATTACCTTTTCTAGACCCTTGCATGGCTCGAAAAAGATTGAGATTTGAATCAGATTCAGATACAGAAAGAAAGCTGAGAATAAACAGGCAAAAACCAAAAAATAATGAAGTAATAAATCAGTATTCTCAACTTTCTTAATATTATGATGTTTTAGGTAATTTGCAACTTTTGGTAGGACTTTTGTACCTTAGATTTATATTATTATTATTTTATTTGATTTTATATTAGTTTATTATGTTGACTGTTTTTACAATTATTTAGTATTTGTTGATGTTTTTAATTTCTCTGGTGTAAACTTTTTTTACTCTACAATATACTAATTTTTTACAACATATCACTAAAATAATATTCGTTGAATTTTGTCTTGAATTTACATCAATTTATGCTAATCAAGCTAGATATTCAATTCATGTGGAATAATCTCCCTATGCATTTCCTTCAAAGTAATTTCTATGAGCCGGAGAGAACGGAAAACGTCCGGTTTGTCGAACTTTGACCATTTTTACAACTTGATGGTGCATCCTTATCTCAGAGAGTTTTAGTTGCAATAGCAAATTAAGTTGCCAAACGAAATAAAATTTAGTTCAAATCAAATTAACAAGAAGTTATCAATTGGAATGAGTGATGAGCATCGAACTGGATCAAAGTTTCAACGGACACGGAAATATTACAACTATTGGAACATTATGTCCTAAACTTACATAAAGTATTAGATTTAACGAAGACTAACATTCTACAAAAGAATTTCGTTTCATAAGTTGACTGAAGCAACATGATTACTTGTCGTCATGAACCAATCAATCCTTAAGATGATGTCTAATTCTATCAAATTAACTTGAAAATCCTGCTACCAGATGACCTTCCATAAGTCATGATAGCACCGTAGATTTACTGGAAGGAATGTAAGTTTACATTTTCTATACAGTATATGTAGAACGTTCAAATAAGGAGGTGAACATTTGTGAGAGTTTTCGAAAGTCTCACAAATTAGGTTTTTCCGACAATTTTAAATTTAAGAAAATTTAGCTAAACTTTCGTAGTGACGATTTTCAGTAGCTTGAGGAGTTCAAAATTTGTGGGAATTTGTGACATAATTTTTGATTTTCCGCAAAATCATTTCTCAAAAATTTCACCTTATTTGAACACACTGTACATAATACTGAGAACAGCCCCTGTTAATCAATTTCCAAATTAACTACAGTAAAGCCTCTCATTCGGAAAAAAGATCTCTCCATTCCGTCTCACTTTGTTTTGTAAAATTAATTAACATTTTAGGTTGGAGTAAGGCTGTGTTTGCTAGTTGTACGACCCCTCCAACTTCACTGGCTCGGTTAAGGAAAAAGAAGAATGCAATTGGAAAGTAGAGAAAAAGAGATTAGATTTAGATTAAAGGTTAATGTATACTCCAATCCTCTGCTTGTCATCTTCATTCAATCTCCATGTCACATCCATTTTCATCTTAATTTTCACTTTGAAGTTAATGTATACTCCAATTTAAAATACAAGAAAAAGCAAAGGTAATGGGTGGAGCCCAATTTCAAATACAAGAAAAAACAAAGTTATGGGTGGAGCTAAACTAAAATGAATTTGGGTCTTAGTCGTATTTTGTTCGTTTGGGGAGAGTGAGACCATCTCTTAACATTATACTCTCATCTTCATCTAGAGCAAAAGTTGGATTCAATCCAACTTTTGCTCTAGATGAAAACTCACCTCGCTCCTCCCTTTATTGAAGGTAGGATGAAATGAGAGTTGAATGAAAAGCGAGTATATATTGCAAAAATGACTAGCAAGATGAAGGTGAGAAGTAAATGCAGATTGAATGAAGATGAAATTCTGGAGTATACATTAGCCTTAAGGATACAGTAAATGAGCCAACTTCGCAACCACATTGCTCCGCCCTGTCTCACATTCCCAGCTCGCGACCACCGTGTTAACTCAAATATTTGGTGGGCACTTATCACAGTCGATATTTAATTGAAACTTAAATAAAAATTACTTGTCAAGTTTCTCGACGAAGGAAATAACTTTAAACATATCACTCTTGCTCATGGTATTGACATGGCTGTAGGTCATGGGCTAAAGTCAAAGAAACGACTACATATTGTTAACTGGTTCGCAAAAACTGAAAAGTTGGCGTAGAAGCTAATTTGAAATATAAACAACCTTCTCACTATAACTTTACGGTAGATGTGATTGGGAGGAGCTTAATCTCAGCTAGCCTATGAGTGTTGGATCATCTACTGTATTTAAAAAAAATAAATAAAACAATAAAACGTCAGTTTTTTGTTAAGTTTAAATTACGTGACCTAAATCACTTTCCAACATCATAATCAGTTGAATACGCGAGAAATAGTTAACTCTACGGCCGAATCCTCCGGTTAATGGCCGGAGACAGAAGGATGTCCTTCGGCCCAATTATAACCGAGACTGCTCTAAAAGCGAGTGGTCCGCTACCCCGACTAATCGTGGTCCATCAAGCTATGTTTGTTCTGTGAATTTGTGTAACATTAAAAGATAGACACTTACTCTGAAATTTCTAATTATTACAGTTTGGATAATGGAGTCTGCAGTATCTGTCGTGCTCTCAAGTGATCCACTTCCGTTGAAGTCCTCTTGTGCAAATTGTGCATTAACTCTCAGTCCAACTTCGTACGTAGGGGCATACACCGTCTCTGGATCTTCCTTCTCTGTATATCAAGGTCTACAATTCGTTTTCTTCCAGGGTCAAGAGATGACCGAAGACCAATCTGCTTTCACATTCCTAAAATTATGCACCTCTTGTGGTGAACTCTTCGGGGAATTACTCAAAGTCTACACCAGATTTTGTAGAGTTTCTGCCATTGGTTCTTACATACACAGTCGTATCAACAACATCGTCAAACTCGCTTCAGAGAATTATCATCAGCCTGAGGTAGAGGTGCCAATAAAAGTTGAACCTACCGATGCAGAAGACCCACAGGATTTTTTTGCAAATGATGACTCTAACTTGTTCGAAAGTATTGCCGCCATGATCGATGACTCACCACCACCGCTTCGGAGATCTCGTAGAATTGCAAGAGGAGAACCTCTTTTTGATGAGGAAATAACTACAATGGAAATAGATGTGAAGTCGGAAAACGAGGACGACGTTGACGATGTTGAAGATTTTTCTACTGAAGAAAAAGATTTCGAAGCAGATAGTGATACTTCTAGAATTAAAACACTTACACGAATAAGACGAAAGCGTAGGAAGCGGAAGAGAGACACTTTTCGTCTGCCGAAAAAAGTTAAAAAACGATCCACTTCTGAACCGGTATGTTGGACTGTATCAAACTTTTCTAACTCTTAATTCTGTTATAATATTCTATCGTACTGTGCAGTTTTATTCGAGTGACCAAAGCATAATCATGCAGTGGCAGTACCATTGGTACAGAAGATGAGAATCACCAGGAAATTGTTGAAAGATACCATGAGAATCCGTTGAAACAACTCAAAAGTATATGCTGATGATTGTCAGCAATTTGACATCAAAGATTGATTTATTAAGTCAAAAAATTCTTTAATCTCGACTTTCACATTGAAAAGTCATGTCGGGACTTTGATTTTCGCAATCACTTTTCAAAAGTGGAAGTGAATGATACGTAGATTAAAAATTATACAAATGAGTTTTCACTTTCACATTTGTTAAAAATGGCCACTTTCACTTTCATTTTTAGTGATGACAATCACTTTCACTTTGAAAAGTGACCCAATTTTCAATTAAATTTACCACAACTAAAATGAAAGTGACAAACCGCACTTTCACTTTTAACGGATAAGTTACGTTTACGTTATTACAGAGCCAACCACTTTAATCCGTGCCATCGAAAGTCGCTTTCACCAAAATAAATAGAGCGAAATACAAAAGTTGGAAAGAATGAAGTTAGCGCATGTTTAAGAAAACATACCTTTACAAAAATTAATTCTTTAACAAGAGCAGCAGAGAGTTGAGAGAAAGAGTGAAATGGGGTATGGTCCCTTTGCATCTACCCCACCTCACTCAACAGAGAACCTGTCGACCCCTCGCTCTGCCTCTCTGCTCTCATCCTTATGCAATCACAACAATTATCCTTGTTACATTATTCTGTTTCAGATCCCTAAAAACTTCAAATGCCAAACCTGCGGTGAAGCGTTCACTACAGCGAAAGGATTGCAGATGCATGAAAGTGGACATAATGGAGAGCGCCCATTTGCGTGCGACATCTGCAGCAACAAAAACTATAGAACTAAAAAACGACTCATGGAACATAATAGACGCATCCATTCTGAGAGATACACTTATCTACGTAACAGGGTGAGCACATTTGTTGTTGACAAAAAAAAATTCCGGCATATATTTGTTTCAAACATGTTAAAAAAAAAACATTTTTTCTTAAATTTTTTTTTTAATTTTTCAAAAAAAAAAAAAAAAAAAAAAAAACTCCATTTCACTGAAAATTTAGGAACACTTTGTCATGAGAGATTGCGGACCTGGGAGCTTAGTCATGGATTTCTCGCAACTCGACTCTACTTGCGAGATGCTCGCAAACATACTTACGAGGATCTCGCAAATCGGTAGTCGTGGATGGGCTAGCAATATTCCTAGCATCTCGGTAGAATTTGCTAGGAATCGCAAAGTAAACCGCGCCAAAATTTGAATCTTTTATTAAAAAAATAACTAACTTGAGTAAACTTAAATTCTATAATTTATTGAAGCACATTTTTTTGCAAAAAAAAATTATTTTTCAAAAAAAAATTTTTTTTAATTTTTTTTTTTTTTAATTATAGCACTTGTCCACAAATCTTGAGACTGTTTTTCAAAAAAAAAAATTTTTTTTTTTCAAAATGCTCAACTAAAATTATTTGTTTCATTAAAGCCATAAAACTATGAGTTATGTAAACCNAACTAACTTGAGTAAACTTAAATTCTATAATTTATTGAAGCACATTTTTTTGCAAAAAAAAATTATTTTTCAAACAAAAATTTTTTTTAATTTTTTTTTTTTTAATTATAGCACTTGCCACAAATCTTGAGACTGTTTTTCAAAAAAACATTTTTTTTTTTTTCAAAATGCTCAACTAAAATTATTTGTTTCATTAAAGCCATAAAACTATGAGTTATGTAAACCAAAATTTAACAACAAGAGTTTGCGAGAACAAATTAGGAGTTGCGGGTGATCAACATCACTCGCAAAGTTAAGAGGAAAAACGCTAGTATTTTGCGAGAAAGTAGGATCCGTGACTACCGATTCTAGCAACTGCAATGTTAAGTATTGGCGGTATCGCAACTCTTACCAGAGAGTAGATATGCGAGAAGGTATGACTAAGGAATCTCGCAAGTACCTAACTTTGCGAGAGAAGTTGCGATGCTAGGCACTTAACAGAACCCGTGACTAAGCTCCCTGCTGAGCTCTATTTTGTTCATTTGTTACCAAACGGTATAGTTTTAAAAAGTATAAACATACTATTTTTTTTTAATCTTTGATCATAAGTACAAAGAGCAAAAAAAATCGTAAGTCGTAACCACAAAAACCGTAAAGTCGGTACTTACGCTGTGAGTCGGCTTAGGCAATGTTTATTGTGTTTTGTTGATTATTTCTACATTTTTTTATATAATTTCTTATAGCCAACAAAAATTGGATTTTCAGTAGAAGATATAGCCCTGTTGAGGAACAATGAGTTTAAATGTGATGCATGCGACGATGTCTGTTTCCCATCTTACAAAGAGTGGTTGCTCCATCAACAAGCCTCCCACCATGTGGAGATTGGGTTTGTTTTATTGGAGTCGGATGAATTTCTGACACCACGCTCCGGTCACATCCGTCCCTGTCCTCAATGTGGGAAGAAATTGAAGAACAACTATGAAGTTCTGCAACACATCAAAAGTGTACATCTCAATCTCCGACCCTTTCCCTGCGACTTCTGTCAGAAGTCTTTCTTGACAAAGCATACCCTTTTGAACCACGTGGAAAATGTTCATAAGGCTTGTGGAAAGGACTACCTATGCTCTCTTTGTGCAGATTCCTTCAAGAGTAAAGGTATGATATGATATCTAGCCAAGAAGTTATTTACAATTCAAAGAAGAAAAAAGTTAAAACTCTTAATATTACCTGCAATAGGCTAATGACTTGTCCCAGATAGGGTGCAGAATGACTCTGACTCAGTGACTCTGACTCTGACTCATCGATTTCTCGGAATCACTGGTTTTGGGTGACTCTGACTGAATAGAGAAATGGTAGTCACTGAGTCGTGACTCTGAGTCACCTGAGTCGTGACTCTGAGTCACCTGAGTCGTGACTCTGTGGCTTTACAAAGTGACTCTGAGTCGTGACTCACTAGGAAGAGTCATGACTCCCAAGCAACAAAACGTTACTGGTTACATCTTGCCTTTTTTGTACTAAAAAATTCTTTTCAACTCCCGCAACACAACAAATCTGAGAGAGGGAGTTTGCAGCCGCGCTGTTAGTTTGAAGCACATTTGTAACTTACACCACTACACATCAAAATCGAACTCAGATTTTAATAAAAATCTAAAATCAACGCTTCTAAAAATTCCAGCTCACAATCAGAATCGAAGTAGACAATAGCCATTTGAAATAGAAATGTAAGTCGAAATTGATGATTTTAAAGAACCACAAAATCTAAAGCATAATTCATAATTTTAAATAGTTTAGATCTAAATCTATGATTTTAAGTTTCTCAAAACCGAAATCCATAACATTTCATGCCATCGAAATTGAAATATACTAACACCTGGAGATAAGTTTCAACAATGTATAATAAAACCGAGTTTTCTTAAGATAGACAACGTTTTATACTTAAAAAAAAAATTAAAATTCATAATTTTAAGGTGCTCGAATTCGAAATCCGTTATTCGAAGAAGATACAAATCCAAATTTAATTCAACTTCTCAGTCGAAATTGAAATCGAAGTTTAAGGCTACATGCACATAGATACGCGACAGCGAATTTTACATACGCAATGACGATTTAGCATTCGCGATTGACGCAAAAGCCTTCATATAGATACGCGACGAGAGTTTTTTCAATCGCGATGTGAGTTGTTAGATATTTTATCTTCTCTAGGAGCGATTCGCTCATATCTGTTCGAAACAGATATTTTTTGTGACGATACGCGATTCTGTAATGATGAGAGATGGTGAGTTGAAAAAAAAAATCAAAGTATGACCCCTATGTGTTTCCACCTCACTCAACAGAGAACCTGCCGATCCCTCTTTCTCCTTTCTCTGCTTTGCTCCATTGTTTTGCATTAGCTTATGTCCAATCAAAACACATGTTTTGTGACGATGCGCCATTCTGTAATGCTGATAGATGGTGAATTAAGAAAAAAAACTCGAGGGTTTTGACGCCTGTTGTTTTGGTGGACTGAGTTGTCTCTTGGACGGCTGGGGAGAGAATGCCTCTCTGCTTTGTTACATTGTTTTGCATTGCTAATTTCTTCCAATCGAATATTTCAATCGCAATCGTAGTTATGCTATGTGTAATTAAGCGCGATTGAGCCTACGATTGCACATTCGTCTTTGTAACCGCGATTCAGCAAAATCGTCGTCGCGTGTGTAAAATTCGCTGTCGCGACTCTTTGTGCATATACCCTAAGTCTCGGTACAAACTGTAAGGATTTAGCTTTAAGTTGCAATTAGTAAGCTTTAGCTTTGGGTTTTGATTTCAGTCATTCGAAATTTTGAATACAGATTTCAAGCTAATTTAGTAGTGCACTGTTTGATAATTAAGCAGTAAAAAAATGAGCTAAAGACTCTTAAATAAATTTTTGAAATTCTTCTTTATTTTTGATCCGGTTTAAAATTAAATTACCTTACCTCCAATATTTATACTGGTCCTTCGTGTCAACTGTATCAAAATAGTCGATGATTGAAGATTGAACACATCGGAATGTTTTGAACTTTTGTTATTTTATTGACTTTGTTCACTTAATCGAAAAGAGCAGGTAACTTAGCGTCTTTCTATCACTCATTTTGAGCTTTGAATACGCAGTATGCTCATTTTACTGTAAAAGGAAAAATATAAAATTTCTGTGAATCTGAGTCACTGAGTCATGACTCAGAGTCACAGAGTCATGACTCTGAGTCACCTGACTCTGACTCAAGCTTCAGACGTGATTCTATAAGTCACTGAGTCAGGTTCACTGAGTCATTAAAATTCATGGCTCTGACTCAGTGTGAAAATGGGAGTCAGTGAGTTTTGACTCTGAGTCACCTGACTCTGAAGAAAGTGGGAGTCATTCGGAACCCTAGTCCCAAATGATGGATTATCAAGAAAAGAAAAATTTCTTTTCAACGACGTTTGTGCAAGTTAAGGTTGCGGTTCCTGAAATTTTATTTTATAGACATAGGACAATAGACAAGGCATTGTCAAAATACTTCTTTTCCACAAATACTCCTTTTGCTCATTCAGACCATCCATTTTTTAAGGAAAAAAAAACGAATGCAATCGGAAAGAAGGCAAAATGGGATTAGATTTAGAATAAGGTTATTTAAAAAATAAATAAAACAATAAAACGTCAGTTTTCTGTTACGTTTTAATTACGTGACCTAATCACTCTCCAACATCATAATCAGTTAAATGTTCGAGAAATAGTTAACTCTTCGGCAGAATCCTTCCGTCAATGACCGGAAACCGAAGGAAGTCCTTCGGCCCAATCTTGGCCGAACTCTTCTGCCAACCGNGATAAATGTTCGAGAAATAGTTAACTCTTCGGCCGAATCCTTCCGTCAATGACCGGAAACCGAAGGAAGTCCTTCGGCCCAATCTTGGCCGAACTCTTCTGCCAACCGAAGCTTCGGTGCATCCCTACTAATTAAATTTGATAAAAACTACATTTCGATCAAATTCAAAGTAAATCATCAACTTCCACACTCTCATTTTGTTAGGGGATTATAATTATTAAAATAGTCAGTGATAATGATAATAATCCATAATTATCGATAATTTGGGAAACCTGGTAATTAATTAATTATTTCTTTGTATAAACTCTTTCAGCTTCACTTTATACACATGAAAAAACTCACTACAATTTACTACCAAAAAAGTATGAGTGTGATAAATGTGATGCTAAATTCTCTTGGAAAGCTGCCCTTCGTAAACACCAAACCTTTCACATCACTGAGCGACCATTTGTTTGTGAGGAATGTGGAGGGAGCTACAAAACGAAATCAAACTTGGAAGCCCATCAGCGGGGAATTCATAGGAAGAAATACATTCTGGATGAGATATGCGAATTCTGCGGAAAGGCCTATGCCTTCAAGAAAGATATTAAGAATCACTTGATCTCTAGCCACAAACTCTCAGAAGAGGAAGCCAAAGCTTCTGCAAAGATTGCTACTCGTGGTGTCTTCCGTGTCCTCCCAAATGGCGACCGAGTGACAGAAAAGAAACCAACCAAACCCAAGAGTTGTAACTTATGTGGTCGCGCTTATGTCCGTCGAGAGCAGCTTTTCACTCACTTGGTCTCTGTCCATGGGAAGTCACAGGAAGAAGCAAAGAGTATCACCGGACTAGATACAAAGCGGAACCTATTCCCAGGCACAACTGATATTGGTAGAAAATCTACCAGACGAAAATCATTCGAAGAGTCATGCCCTGTCCCAATGAATATGACAAACCCCATTTTATTCCATTGGTGAAAACATTTAGTAAATAAATAAATATTGTCCTGTTATTTGATTGATTGTTTACTTACAAAGAAGTTTTCAAATGTGATATTGTCTTATTAACGTCCATAGATTTTGTCAAAAAGGGCAGTTTTGACAATGTTGCTGAAATATAAACACCAAATAGTTTGCATTGGGAATCGCTAACAATACAATTATAAGAAAAACAGGTTTTCGACGCCATTTTAGCCTAATTTTGACTTCACTTTTTGCTCAACGATATGAAGAGCTATTCTAGGATTAAATAGTTGTGAATACTAACCGCGCAAAAAAATTCAAATTTTAACTAAATTCTACACATTTACGTACTGACCAATGTTGACATGGGGGTCAAGAAGATTCGTCTTCATGTTTGACCTCGAAAGGTCATCAAAGTTAACACGTAATTTTCCAAAAATTTTATCCGATTGGACTGAAACTTTTATACAACGCTAGACATTTACGTCCTGACCAATATTGAAATTGGGGTCAAGAAGATTCGCCTGCATGTTTGACCTCCAAAGGTCATCAAAGTTAACACGTAGTTTTCCCAAAATTTTATCCAATTGGATTGAAACTTTTATACAACGCTAGACATGTACGTCCCAGTGTTCGCAAGTTTGTTGTCAAAAAAATTTATTTTGTATTTTGACAAAAGTGCATGCCAAAATGTCAAATTACAAAATGACAAAATTACTTGTCACATTTAATAACATAACATTGTATTGAGCCTGTATGTGGTAACATTCGGCATGTCAAAAGTAAGCAAGAATGTTATGATCTATTTTGTTTAATGAAACTGGAAATTGGAAAGGGTAGTTAGTAATTTTCAATTCAAAATGCTTTGTACTTCTAATTCGAATTCGAATTTTGGATTGAGTTTACCTTTTGATACAATGGTTTTTATAACATTTAATATAAATAGCATCTAGTACCATATTCTCAGTCACTATATCGCCATATTTGTTAATTTGTAGAATTAATTGAATAGGGGGAAAGTAAGACACTTTATTTTGGCTTGTTTTTATTTCGTCATTTTGTCTGCTCAAACAATTTGGCATTTCAGCTATTTTGACATTTTGTTTTGTCATATTGGCATTTTGTTTTGCGAACACTGGTACGTCCTGACAAATGTCAAGAAGAGTCGTGTGCATGTTTGACCTCCAGAGGTCATCAAATTTAACACGTAAATTTCTTAAAATTTTGTCCGATTGGGTTGAAACTTTGTACAACGCTAGACATTCACGTCCTGACCAATGTTGAAATGGGCGTCAAGAAGAGTCGTCTGCATGTTTGACCTCCAGAGGTCATCAAAGTTAACACGTAATTTTCCTAAAATTTCATCCGATTCGGCTGAAACTTTGCACAACGCTAATCAGTTACGTCCTGACCAATGTTAAAATGGGGGTCAACATGATTCAAGTTTACATTTCCTTATCATCGAAATTTCAATACTTGACACATTGTGCAGATATTCTTGTTCGGAAGGTGAAATAGAGTAACTTTTGTCATTACGCGTCACCGCAGGTTGCACAGTATGTCCGCTAGATGACGTTGAATTTAGCAATAGTGGTACCAGTTTATTGACATGAAACTTTATAGAATATTTGCTGAGGATCATTCTGGGTGATATTTAAATAGTATTGAGCGATGCTAACCACTGCTTGAGACAAGACGGCCCGGTATGCTAATATTTACTAGTTAACGTATAATTAATTTTGGCATAGTGACATTCGGAGCTCTGTGGTATCTCAAGTATCGCTTTAGGTCTAATTTATGCATTACTCAGAATGATCTCAGCAACAACTTTAGAATTTTAGTTTCACCTCCTCAGCCAACTTCAACGAATTTATAATATCTAGATAGTTCAGTGACATCTAGATGCCACACCAAGGATCAAACCAAACATGATCCATTTTGTCAATGTTCATAATGATTATAAGCTGGATCCATCGGAAATTTGAATAGAACCGGACAGAATCCAGGCAAACCAGGTACCAATTGCTATGCCTGACGAGTGGCTTGTTGAAATTTTCAACTCCTACATTTCCAGTCCCTTCCCGACAGATTTTCTGAGTGTCTTGTCCTGTCGTAGGGAGTAGGGACGAAACGGATGGAGAGTTAAAAATTCAAAAGACAGTGCAGGTACGGAAACTGCCCATCACTGTACATTTCATAATTTTTCTTCACAAGTTCATGAAAAAGCTGTGAATGCCTAGTTTAGATTTTCCGGAAGTAGGAACTAATTAAATCCATTAAGCACCATTTACTCCATACAAAAATTCTTTCATGAAAGTTGAAAGATTTCTTTCAGAAAAAATTTGTGTGTTAGACTGAATCTTGAGGGATTTCATTTTCGACAAAATTTCTGAAAGTTTTCTTAAACCTATCGTAGAATATTTACAAAAACTTGAAAACATTTAAGTACATAAATAACTTTGTCATGGATTTAAACAGTTTATTGTTAAGTGGACTTGGTGTTACCATATTTACACTAAAAAATTAAAAAGCTAAAGAAAAGAAAGTGTTGGACAAACAGCTGGCTTAATCGCCGTGAACTTTATGAAGACGGATGTCAGCTGTTTAAAGAATTAGCAAATGAAAATCCAGAAGACTTTCAGAACTGGATGATGTTGATTGAAAGAATAAAACAAAATTATTCATGAATTTCGCGGTTTAAAGTTTTAAAGTAGTTGGGGGCGAATGAATAAAAATTTTCAAGAATTTTAGTCAAAAATTGCAATCAGTTCCAATTATGAAAGTCTGAAAGTTGTCTTGCGCAAGANAAATTTTCAAGAATTTTAGTCAAAAATTGCAATCAGTTCCAATTATGAAAGTCTGAAAGTTGTCTTGCGCAAGACAACTTTCATGAAAGAAACCAGTCAACTTTCATTACCTGTTACATTATACGTGCAAGATTACATGAAACTTTCANCAACTTTCATGAAAGAAACCAGTCAACTTTCATTACCTGTTACATTATACGTGCAAGATTACATGAAACTTTCAACTTTCATGAAAGAATTCTTGGATGATGTAAATGGTGCTTTAGCAACAATGAAAAAACTCAGCAACAATAAAGTAATTACACCAGAGATTGAACCAGCCGGCTGAAATAGCCGGGGCGAAACTGTTTTCGCCCCTTTCTCCCTGGCGAAATAGACCCAAAAAAGTGGGAGAAAGGGGCGAACCAGTGTAAGTTATAACACCACTTGCTAAAAAAAAATATTGGTGGTAAATGAAATCATAGGAAACGTGCGTAGCTCCAGCTATGACGTGGTGAAGAACTATTTCGCCCAGGTTTCGCCCCTTATTGCCGGCAAAAAGGGGTGAAAGGGGCGAAACGGTATTTCTGCCGGCGGAAATCCTGTCTATGAATTACACAACAATGGGACAAATCCAACAGAGTTAGCGAAACAAATCCACTAAATCTAACTCAAATAGAACAAATTTAGCAAAAATTTGTGGAAAACTTTAACAAAACTACTTCTAATGGTGGTGGAACTAACCAAATACCGAGAATGTACTCCATTCGGAACAAATCCATAGGAAATATTTGAACAAATTGAACTTTTCTGNCTAACCAAATACCGAGAATGTACTCCATTCGGAACAAATCCATAGGAAATATTTGAACAAATTGAACTTTTCTGTCTCAAGTTCAGAAAAACTAACTGCCTTGGAGCAAATCCAAGGAGATAAACGGAAGAAATCCGAAAATCTACTTGCGACGGGATAGATCCGAAAAAACTATTCTAACATATCCAACAAGCTGGAATCTACCTAGTCAATTTTCAGTCAACATAACTAGTCTGAAACTGCGTGCTTAATTACTAGGGGTCTACCTTTTTAGTTTCACACTTTCACAGATGAATTTATTGCACACTTTTATGTTGAAGCGCGCATGAGTGTGAAGCCACAACGGGTGAGACCTCTATACAATTCACNCTAACCAAATACCGAGAATGTACTCCATTCGGAACAAATCCATAGGAAATATTTGAACAAATTGAACTTTTCTGGCTCAAGTTCAGAAAAACTAACTGCCTTCGGAGCAAATCCAAGGAGATAAACGGAACAAATCCGAAAATCTACTTGCGACGGGATAGATCCGAAAAAACTATTCGAACCTATCCAACAAGCTGGAATCTACCTAGTCAATTTTCAGTCAATATAACTAGTCTGAAACTGCGTGCTTAATTACTAGGGGTCTACCTTTTTAGTTTCACACTTTCACAGATGACTTTATTGCACACTTTTATGTTGAAGCGCGCATGAGTGTGAAGCCACAACGGGTGAGACCTCTATACAATTCACACTTGAAAATATTTCAACTCTTTCTGTACTAGTGTGCAAAAGTGTGAAGAGGAATCGGGTGAGCCCTAGTTTTGAAGTAACTTCTACTTGAGTTTCATTAAATTATTTAGTAAAAAGTTATTTAGTTATTTACTATTATTTAGTAAAAAGTTATTTGCAACATATTTGAGGATGCTTTGCACGATTTGGACGATCTTGGTTCTGCTGATGAGTCAAAGGAAGATAAAATTTACCTGAATTTAATTGAGGTTGAGCAGGTAATTTTGTTTTAAATGATTTTTGTCGTTAATCAAAATCTTGAAAACAATTGAAACGAAAATCTGAAGTTTTGAATCACGTTTTAGACGGAGTATGAGAAGTGTAAACAAGTGTGAAAAAAATTATTTGATTACTTTCACACTTTCACACTTTGTCCCGCAATCTCATTGGCAAGTTTTGAATTTCGGGGCGTGTTTTCACACTTTTGTAAAGACTTCTGTAAAAGTGTGAAAGTGTGAAAGTGTGCAATATGAAAAGGTAAACCCCTACTGATTCCTTAAGGAAAGCATACTCTTAGATTTAACAACTGAAACACCATGGAGAACACTACTGCGAATAAGCCCAATTTTTTAGTCAATAGTTGATTGACTTTTTTGACCATCTATGCCAGGGGAAATTGTAACATTTGATATGAAGACATTATTTGNTCTGAGGAGGAGTTTCGCACTTCTCCTTCACACTTCTGTGAAAGTGTGCAATATGAAAAGGTAGACCCCTACTGATTCCTTAAGGAAAGCATACTCTTAGATTTAACAACTGAAACACCATGGAGAACACTACTGCGAATAAGTCCAATTTTTTAGTCAATAGTTGATTGACTTTTTTGACCATCTATGCCAGGGGAAATTGTAACATTTGATATGAAGACATTATTTGTCCTATTCCTGCCCGCGAAACATTATTGGTATTTCAAATAAATAGTTAAGAAAAATTTCATGAACCAATTAATACAAATTATTGGGTCTATGTTCTACTACTAGTACAACTCATACATCAAATCTCTGACCTATTGACTGGACGAAATATAAGTAAGCATTATTTTAGAAAAGGTATACTCTTATGTTCGTATTTATAGGCTGACTTTTACTTTCCCGGCAGATATTTTGATGGAACCCGGGTGGATTCATTTTCTGAATCCACCACCTGGATGAACAGGTGGATTTTGTTCCTAATTGAGATTAATAGATGTCTCGCATGATTATCTGGATCCACATGGAGGTCCACCCACCCGGAATCACCTGGATTCACCTGGATCCACATGTGGATTGTTTTTAATTAACATTGACCGATGTCTCGCATGACTCCATCCATCCGGACGAAACCTTTCTTTAGGAACAAAAAAAACAGTGTTGGGAACTGGAAACTACCCTAACAGTTCCCAACACTGCATATACGTCCCCAACCATGTATGATGACCTTGATGAATGACGTCAACAAACTTCGGTGACCGGTGGTAGATGAAGTTTGTACCTAGGTACTTGCATCTACCGCCGGCATATATACTTAGAAACTTATTTACATAATTAATTGTGATTAATTGTAACCAAGTCCGTCTGTCCGTCGTCTGTCTTGATTAATACTCTGTATGATTCAAAATTATCACGCTAATGACCCGTGCACAATTGCTCCCTTCAGACTAACTAATTCTTTACCTCATAGTATCAGAAACTTTTCAACACAAAATTTAGAAAATTTTGAATGTCAATCTAGCATAAAGATGATTTCAAGTTCTGGTGCAAAATGCTTCAGGAAGGGTAGGCTTGATGTATTTCCTTTTGGCTTACAACGAAATTGCTAATGGCTAAAAGCTAATCATTTGACAAAAAGATATTTCTGTCAATTGCACTCTTCCTGTCGAGGAAATTAAATGGCATGAAGAATCAGCCGAATACGGTTCAATGTACCGTCAAAAACAGTCAGCAGTATTAATTCATTGTTTCGTATCATGTTTTCATTTCCTTGAAATCAAAAAAGAAATTTCCAAGAATTAGCAAGGAACAAACATCGATTCGAACCTGTCCATTAGTAACTCCTCATTGCACTACGCCAGAGAGTAGATCCCGTTAATTTGTAATAATTTATTACAGCTTGCAATATGGAGTCTTCAGTATCTGTCGTACTCTCGAGTGAACCGCTTCCCTTGAAGTCTTCTTGTGCGAATTGTTCCCTAACTCTCAGTGCAACGTCTTATGTGGGGGCATATACCGTCTTTGGGTCTTCTTTTTCTGTATATCACAGCCTACAGTTCCTTTTCTTCCAGGGTCAAGAGATAGTTGAAGACCAATCTGCATTCACATTCCTAAAATTATGCACTTCATGTGGTGAACTCTTCGGTGAATTGCTGAAAGTCTACACGAAATTCTGTAGAGTTTCAGTCATTGGTTCTTACATACACAGTCGCATCAACAATATAATCAAAATATCTTCAGAAATTGATCTCGAGCCTGAGTCAGAGATGCCAATAAAAGTTGAACCAAGTGACGGGGAAAATGCTCAAGATTCTCTAGTAAATCATAACTCAAACCTGTTCGAAAGTATTGCCGCCATGATCGACGACTCACCACCTCCTTTTCGGAGATCTCGTAGAATCGCACGAGGAGGGAATCTCAAGCCGAAAATAGCTCAAGTAGAAAAAATTGTCAAATCAGAAAACGAGGAAGACGACTTCGACGATATTGATGAACATTTTTCTACTAGAGGAAACGAAGATTCCGAGCTCCATCCTCCGGTAGTTAAGAAAGGTAAACGAATGCCAGGAATGCGTAGGGAGCTGAAGAAAGGCACTTTTCGGTTATCGAAGAAAAATAAAAAACGACTAGATTCTGAACCGGTATGCTGGAATATAAATATCTCAAAGAATTTATTGTATGATTTTTGCCTATTTAGACCCTCGGACAGCCAAGCCTAATTGGCAGTGTGTCATAAGGTTTCGATTTTACGACTCTGCGGTACCAGCCAAATTGACGAATGTCAATTGCATGGCTTGTCAAACGTTCATTTAAGAGGTCTATGCTAATATATCACAAAATTTAAGGGTATTATCTGGAGCGATGATGCGGTCTTCATTAAAGAATGCCATCAAATTTGAGGGGTGGAGCCGTCTTTTGTTTAGTTGAGGGCGGAGGGATGGAGGGCTTAAATTAACTTGGAGGGGTGGAGAGTTTCGTTGTTCAGTGTGAAGGGTGGAGGGCTCAACATGGCCTGGAGGGGTTTTTGATTTAAACGGAGGGCACAACTTTTAGCGTGGAGGGGTTTTGTTCAATGGAGGGCCCATTTATGGAGACTCAAGCACAGTTATGTTGAGAAAAAATAGTCCTGAGCCACGGGTTTGGCTCACTGAATTTGTTGAGCCTTGCGGAACACTATTTTTTGCACATTACTAATTTGGCATTCTATTTTAGATACCTAAAAAATTCAAATGTAAAACCTGCGATGAAGCTTTTACTACAGCAAAAGGATTGGAGATGCATGAAAGTGGACACAACGGAGAACGACCGTTTGCATGTGAGCTGTGTAGTAACCGAAAGTTCAGGACTCCACAACGACTCATGGTACACAATCGACGTATCCATCCAGAAAAATATACCTATCAAAGGAGAAGCGTAAGCAAAAATACTGAAAACATCTCTTGGTTACATGTTAGACTTTAAATCACATAGTGGACATTAGTTATAAAATAAAAACGGAGTCGAAAAATGCGGTCTTATAACCGTTTGATCCTATAATGCGTTCTCCTTCAGTGCTTAAATAAACTTTAGAATGATCTTTCTGAAACTGTAAACATTGTCACCAAAAAATATTTCTTTTATGGAGTCCAAATTGGACATAAATTATTGTCAATTGGACTGTACAATTGACAATAATTTATGTCACCACGCTTTCTCCAGTAAAGAAAGAGCATGGGTCAAAAATAACTTCCACTGGTTACTGTTTGGAGTGTACTACTATAGGTTACTACCGATCAGGTTTTATTAAGTCCACGAGCTATCTATGCATTGGTCAAAAATGTATCAAAACTGTGAATTTGACTTTTAAGTTTGTATTTTGCCGCTCTATCGCACCACTTCCAAATTGGCTAACAGTAAAAAATTTTGGTTTGAAACGATTTCAANACTTCCACTGGTTACTGTTTGGAGTGTACTACTATAGGTTACTACCGATCAGGTTTTATTAAGTCCACGAGCTAATCTATGCATTGGTCAAAAATGTATCAAAACTGTGAATTTGACTTTTAAGTGTGTATTTTGCCGCTCTATCGCACCACTTCCAAATTGGCTAACAGTAAAAAATTTTGGTTTGAAACGATTTCAAAAACCCACAAAAATTCCTTCCCAAAATATGTTAAGGCACATATTTCCCAAATGTCAAATTAATCCGAGTATTTTAAAATTATTTCGGGTGTTAATTTAGTTCATCACCTTTAGAAAAGAATAGGAAAAAAATGTTTTTTTTTTGTTTTCAATTAGTCATAAAAATATTGTTTATGAATATTTTTGAATACCATCGACAATATGTGCTCACAATGCATTTCTGGACACTCTTACAAAATTTCAAATTGAGCGTGAGAAGTTTTGACGAAATGAAGGCCAATAGGTAATTGAGACCCNGGACACTCTTACAAAATTTCAAATTGAGCGTGAGAAGTTTTGACGAAATGAAGGCCAATAGGTAATTGAGACCCATTTTTACGTTTTAAACTCTCATTAGCCAATTTTAATTGATGCTGTAGAGCGGCAAAACAAAGACTAATTTGATACACGGACGTGTGTAAACTACAACTCACTGAGAAGCTCCATTAAAGCCGCGCGCATAGGTGGGCATAAAAGTAGGCTTATTTGTACAATAACTCACAATCGCGAATTCAGATCAGTCATATAATATGTCAATCTATCGGAAATTTAAGGTAGATTACGAACCTTACATCCATTTTTGGCGATCAAGTCAAATTTTGCAAAAAATTGTGGAATTTTTTTTAAGCATGATTTACCCAATGATAGTAATCCAGAATTCACCAAGTTATGCGTCAATTAATCAATAATCTTGTCTTGTCAATATTATGGCCACTGTTCTGGCAAAGTTCAAATTTTACGAAATTTGTATCGGAATCTTTGTTTTAANTCTTGTCAATATTATGGCCACTGTTCTGGCAAAGTTCAAATTTTACGAAATTTGTATCGGAATCTTTGTTTTAACTGTTAGGATTTCAGCTAGTAAATTTATCGTGGTTCTAACTCATCACGATAAATCAAAAACTCTTATTTNTCTTGTCAATATTATGGCCACTGTTCTGGCAAAGTTCAAATTTTACGAAATTTGTATCGGAATCTTTGTTTTAAGTGAAGGNATTTTACGAAATTTGTATCGGAATCTTTGTTTTAAGTGAAGGTTAACTGTTAGGATTTCAGCTAGTAAATTTATCGTGGTTCTAACTCATCACGATAAATCAAAAACTCTTATTTAGTTATACGTTCCTTATCTTGGTGTTCTAGGAGAATTTCATACCCTCTACTCCTTCCTCTTAATTTTCACACCGAAGTTTTTTCACATTTTGAGACAGACGTGAAGCGATTTGTACTATAGAAAGTNCTAACTCATCACGATAAATCAAAAACTCTTATTTAGTTATACGTTCCTTATCTTGGTGTTCTAGGAGAATTTCATACCCTCTACTCCTTCCTCTTAATTTTCACACCGAAGTTTTTTCACATTTTGAGACAGACGTGAAGCGATTTGTACTATAGAAAGTAGGAAATAATACTAACTACTTATTTTAATTTGTATTACAGTCTAAGAAGATAGGATATTCAGAAGAAGAGAAAATCCTTTTGAGGAACAGTGACTATAAGTGTGATGCATGTGTGGATGTCTGTTTCGAATCTTACAAGGAATGGTTGTTCCATCAACAAGCGATTCATGGGGTGGATATTGGGTTTGCTCCATTGGAGACTAATGAAACGCTTGTACCACGTTCAGGTCACGTCCGTCCTTGTCCTCAATGTGGGGTAAAATTGAAGACCAACCTTGGGGTTTTGCGACACATCAAATCTGTGCATCTCAATCTTCGGCCATTTGCTTGTGATTTGTGTGAGAAGTCCTTCCTTTCAAAGCAAGACGTCTTGAATCACGTGGAATGTGTTCATACAGATGGCAGGAGGGACTTCCTCTGCTCACTTTGTGCAGAGTCTTTCAAAAATAAAGGTATGGCATCGAAGCCAACGTTTTTTAAATTCAATAAAAACGTGAAACCAGTTTATAAAGCATGTCAACAGTGTTGAATATTTCCCAGGGAAATAGGGTCAACTTTTGGNAAAAACGTGAAACCAGTTTATAAAGCATGTCAACAGTGTTGAATATTTCCCAGGGAAATAGGGTCAACTTTTGGGCAGTGCCAAATAGTGGTATTTCGCAAAAAATACTGGTAAATAAGAACAATACGCAGAATACATATAAGTACATATAACAACTTTATTTTTATTCATGCAATCAATATTCAAGATGGGATTTCAATTTCAGTCTCACCGTCAACATCAGTGCCTANAAAAACGTGAAACCAGTTTATAAAGCATGTCAACAGTGTTGAATATTTCCCAGGGAAATAGGGTCAACTTTTGGACAGTGCCAAATAGTGGTATTTCGCAAAAAATACTGGTAAATAAGAACAATACGCAGAATACATATAAGTACATATAACAAGTTTATTTTTATTCATGCAATCAATATTCAAGATGGGATTTCAATTTCAGTCTCACCGTCAACATCAGTGCCTANGTTTATTTTTATTCATGCAATCAATATTCAAGATGGGATTTCAATTTCAGTCTCACCGTCAACATCAGTGCCTAAAACATGGCGCGGGTTACGTTTCTCGAAACTATCGCTGGGCAGGGCCCTGGGCACTTCTGCAACTTACATTCGGAGGAAGTAACTGTAACCTCTTCGTAACTGGACCAAATTCGGTCTTTTGGTTTTTCTACCCGATTCCGTTTCTGATTCGACCTTGACCTATCGGTTTCTAAAACCGCTAGATCATCATCTGAGTCTACTGTCGCTATGGGTGGCTCGGAATTGAACATTGAAACTACGCGAATCATCGCTATCCATTATTTTACTGGAAAAGGAATTTATGAAAAGATCAAAGCATATGCGCCGGGTCAACCTTTTCGCGTGCTGGAATATTTCCCAGTATTTCCCATTTACTAGGAGTAAACTTTCGCTACGTTTTTTCTGGTATTTCCCATGGGTCAACACTGCATGTCAGAGAAGTAAAAGACACTTTTTTGTTTTTGTGAAAACAAAATGAAATACCCTTATTCCTAAACCTAAAATCTGTCTCACCTCAACCGCCAATATATGTTCTTGTTTGATAAGTCGCACGTAGCCCGTTGGACTACCTTATATCCAATTTCCTTAAATATTTTGTAAGTTTGGTCCATTGTTGCTTTTCCACTTCCTTTCGCGACCTTTTTAGGTGTGTCATGCCAAACCATTACTTTCTGAGTAAAAGCTTTCTGCACCTTTTCTAACTTTATTGGAGAAGACTGCGAGGCACAAGGACTCTGTAATCAGCATTCTTAGTCACGTCATGCCTCTGCAGAATTCGGTAGATGGACTAACCACTTAACCTGACTACGGAAGTGCTACATCGTTAGTTTCTGGCTGAAACGTCCTTCGTTTTTGTAGTGTTGAATCACACGTCTTGAAAACCACTCCCTTTCCTTGCGTGTCATTTTTAAAACTAGTAATTGACACCCACAATTTTTGACAAAACAACCACTCTTTGCTCACTATAAAATAATTAGCTGTGCAATGGAAATTTACCCCGCCCGCGCGTCAGAAGTATCTCAACCAAAGTGCCTTTACTTCTTAGACAAGCTTTAATCACCTGTTTGTTCAGCTCCCATAGGTGATTTTTTTGACCAATAGAAGGTCAACAAAGTGATGCTCCTAACTGGAACATATTAAAGTGTATGAATGCAAATGTTGACCATTAGCCAACGGCTATTAGCATCCATGTGTTGTGTTATTAATTAATTTTCCGTTGTAATCTCTTGTAGGTGCACTTCAAACGCATGAGAAAATCCACTACAATTTGCTACCAAAGAAGTACGAGTGTGATAAATGTGATGCTATATTCGATCGGAAATATACACTTGTTAGACACCAAAGCAGTCACATCACTGAGCGACCGTTTGTTTGTGATGAATGTGCGGGGAGTTACAAAACTAAATCACAGTTGAAACGCCATCAACAGGGCATTCACAGGAAGAAATACATTCTGGATCAGATCTGCGAATTCTGCGGAAAGGCCTATGCCTTCAAGAAAGATATTAAGAATCACTTGATCTCTGTTCACAAACTATCTGAAATAGAAGCCAAAGCTTCTGCAAAAATTATTACTCGTGGTGTCTTCCGGGTGCTCCCGAATGGTGACCGAGTGACAGAGAAGAAACCCACCAAACCTAAGAGTTGCCACCTATGTGGTCGCGCTTATGTCCGTCGAGAGCAACTGGTTACTCACTTGGTTAGTGTCCATGGGAAGTCACAGAATGAAGCTAAGGGTATCACCGGACTAGATACAAAGAGGAACTTATTCCCAGGCACATCCGGTGTCTATCGAAAATCTACAAGACGGGAACCATCCGAAGAGCAGAGCTGGGTGATTAATGAATTTTCTGTTGGGATTAAAGATTAGGGATTACATTTTTTGAATAAGCGGATTAGAATTAGGGATTGAGGATTAACCTGTTCTCCAGATTAGGATTAAGCCAGGATTAATTTTCCACGACAATTTGCAGGATTAAGGATTATGGATTAATTAATCCGAATTAATTTTGTGATTAGGGATTAAAAAAAAAAAATTTTTTTTTTACTTTTTTTTTGTTTTAATCCAGCAATTTTGTAAATGATTTTTTTTTCAGTCGAATCAACATTTTGGTGGTACAACTACGACAAGTTTGTCTCATTGTTACGTTTCTTAAGGATTTTATTTATTTTAGTAGTAAATATGTCATTCTGATTAAGGAGTGTAATTTTTTTTTAATTCAACATTGTAAACGCGCAGTTAGTCAAGAATTACCTTCGGTTTAGGGGCGGTTTGGTTAACCGCTAACTGCCGTAACGGTTAACTGGCACACTTCTAGTTTAAATAGATCAGTGACGCTTGTAGGAACGGTTTCATTAACCTATTTGCTGTATTTACCATGCGGTCTCTTACCTAACTTAAAAGATACGAAAAACCTAAAAGAAAACCTGAAGAAACTGTAAAAGAATTCCTAAATGAAACCTAAAGGAAACCAAAAGTCGGACTTTAATTCTATCCATTCAATTTACAAAACCCAATTAATTTCGATGCAAATAAACATATTTCTCTGACCATCTATAAAGGGTGAAATTGATTGGTATCAAGAAATAACAAATTTATCCCGCGAAGATTGTTTCGTAAATAGATAAGTTAAAAATTTTTTGAAATAAAATATTTTAGTGCTTAAGTACACTTTATACAATGTAAAGAAAATATCCAATGGAGAATCATGCTGATTCAAAGCATAAATCACATCTGATCTAGTGACTGGACGNTAAAATATTTTAGTGCTTAAGTACACTATAGAATGTAAAGAAAATATCCAATGGAGAATCATGCTGATTCAAAGCATAAATCACATCTGATCTAGTGACTGGACGAAATGTACGTAAGGATTACTTTGGAAATGACATTACTATTTATGCAAAGCAGGGCAAACTACGGTGAAACTTTGGTATAACGAAGCACCTCGGATTTCGATGAAACTTTTTTTGTAGACTAATATGAGATCCCTGATCAAGAATATGAAAGAATTTTTCCCCGCAAATGAAAGTAAAAAAAGTTATAGATTTTCAAAATTGAATAAATTTAGGGTTAGTTGTGCTTAGTTCACGTAATTTAAGAGAAAAAAATTATGGATTTTTCTAAAAAAAAATATTTATAAAAAATAGGGTCAAAAATCGGTGGCCCGGGTAAAATGTAACGACTATGTGAATTTATTGTTTAGTTTAGGTTAGCATAGGATAGGTTTGCATCTAGGGTTGGTTATTTGTGCATTAGTTTTGGTTAGTTTAGTTATGTTGTTAGGTATTAAGGTAGATATAANGCAAAACAAGTTATAGATTTTTCAAAATTGAAAAAATTTAGGGTTAGTTGTGCTTAGTTCACGTAATTTAAGAGAAAAAAATTATGGATTTTTCTAAAAAAAAAATATTTATAAAAAATAGGGTCAAAAATCGGTAGCCCGGGTAAAATGTAACGACTATGTGAATTTATTGTTTAGTTTAGGTTAGCATAGGATAGGTTTGCATCTAGGGTTGGTTATTTGTGCATTAGTTTTGGTTAGTTTAGTTATGTTGTTNGGGTTGGTTATTTGTGCATTAGTTTTGGTTAGTTTAGTTATGTTGTTAGGTATTAAGGTAGATATAACTCGTACAAACAAAATATTAATACATTGTAAATATATTTTTATTCTGAAATTTGTAATAATTTATTACAGTTTACATGATGGAGTCTTCTGTATCTGTAGTGCTCTCGAATGACACGCTTCCCTTGAAGTCCTCTTGTGCAAATTGTTCCCTAACTCTCAGTGCAACTTCATATGTGGGGGCATATACAGTTTCTGGGTCATCCTTCTCTGTATATCAAGCTCTACAGTTCGTTTTCTTCCAGGGGCAAGAAATAACCGACGACCAATCTGCTTTCACATTCCTAAAATTATGCACCTCTTGTGGTGAACTCTTCGAGGAATTGCTCAAAGTCTACATGAGATTCTGCAGAGTTTCCGCCATTGGTTCTTACATATATAGTCGTATCAACAATNAATTGCTCAAAGTCTACATGAGATTCTGCAGAGTTTCCGCCATTGGTTCTTACATATATAGTCGTATCAACAATTTACTCAAAATCTCTTCAGAAAATGATCAGGAGCCTGAGCCAGAGATGCCAATAAAAGTAGAACCAAGCGACGCTGAAGATGCTCAGGTTTTTCTAGTGACTGGTGACTCAAACCTGTTCCAAAGTAGTGCCGCCATATTCGACGACTCAGTACCACCTCTTCGGAGATCTCGTAGAATCGCACGAGGAGGAAATCTCAAGCAGAAAATATCTCAAGAGGAAAAAGATGTCAAGTCGGAAAACGAGGAAGACGACTTTGCCGATATTGATGAACATTCTTCTACTGGAAAAAACGAAGATTCCGAACTTAATCCACCTAAAGTTAAAAAAGTTAAACGACTACCAGGAATACGTAGGAAGTTTAAGAAAGGCACTTTTCGGTTACCGAAGAAAAATAAAAAACGACTGACTGCTGAACCGGTATGCAGGATTGTCTCTAACAATTTATTTGCATGATTTTTGTCAAGTTTTTTATTTCTTAAGAAACAGACTATGGTTGGTATGAGGGATTAAACTAAAATAACTATCTATATTATCGGAAGCCTAGTTTCCGATAATATAAGGTTTAAATACCGATTAAATGCTATAAGGAAATGTGTCTTAACACTCTTGATTGATTGGCATCCTTGCCGGAGGAAAATTATGAGATTCCAGTGGCCTACCTGATCGGTATTTATGCCACACTAGCTTGCGATGTTGCTAGTATGTCCCCGAAGGTTGAAGTGTTTGCTGGTCTTAACGCGCCGTTGAAACACGACTATGTACTACAATGGAACATTTTTATTACGAAAGGTATTGTAACGTCATTGCAACACACATCATATTTGAAATGTAACGTATAGGTTAGGTTTAGATCAGATTAGGTTTAGGACTGCGGAGACAGTTATACACCCTCCTAGAAATAACAGATTTCCAATAGTATGAAGCTAAAAAATTTTTAATCATGGAAACTCGACATCAGACGCCGCGAGAGCGCGTCTGTCATCTGGAGAGAAAAGAGGGATGCGAGGGAAAGTATAGAAAAGTCGCTTTCTATCCAACAACGGCGATCAGATAAGCCTTAGTTATTCCAATAAAGTACACAGCTTTATGGGTTTTGATGTTTGAGGATTCTAGCGCTCATATTCTACCATCTGGGGACCACATTCCCTATTTTTAGAATATAAGATGTCATTGGTAACATAATGGTGAAGTATCATAGATGTTAGCTTCCAGTTCATAATATTATCCTTTTTGATAAAAAAAGATCTGATAAAAGTAACTAATCAGTCAGAGGACGAAGAGCTATAGGAAGGTGTGGGGATTTGAGCATAAGACTCAATCCCCACTACTGTACTCATAAATGANGATAAAAGTAACTAATCAGTCAGAGGACGAAGAGCTATAGGAAGGTGTGGGGATTTGAGCATAAGACTCAATCCCCACTACTGTACTCATAAATGAGACAGTAGACTCCTTACCTGGCAATGAATGACCAGGAAGGAGAGTTCGGAATTGTATTGAATGAGTTTGAGAACAGGATTGCCCAACCAGGCTCTGTAGCACAAATGGTTAGTGCGTTGGGTCCGGAATACCCAAGACGTGGGATCATACCCCAC
>NIPM01000018.1:706964-934119 GCA_002738285.1 Holacanthella duospinosa | reverse complement strand
TCCCGCCACAAAGGTTCCTGTAGTTTATTTGTCCCAATTCGCCCAGTGTTTGGAACACTGCTGAAAATTACTAATGTGGCGTTCTATTTTAGATACCTAAAAAATTCAAATGTGAAACTTGCAATGAAGCGTTTACTACAGCAAAAGGGTTGGAGATGCATGAAAGTGGACATAATGGAGAACGACCGTTTGCATGTGAGGTGTGTAGTAACCGAAAGTTCAGAACTCCACAACGACTTATGGTACACAATCGACGTAGTCATCCAGAAAAATATACATATAAGCGGAGAAGGGTAANACTGCTGAAAATTACTAATGTGGCGTTCTATTTTAGATACCTAAAAAATTCAAATGTGAAACTTGCAATGAAGCTTTTACTACAGCAAAAGGGTTGAAGATGCATGAAAGTGGACACAATGGAGAACGACCGTTTGCATGTGAGGTGTGTAGTAACCGAAAGTTCAGGACTCCACAACGACTTATGGTACACAATCGACGTAGTCATCCAGAAAAATATACATATAAGCGGAGAAGGGTAAGCAAATCTATTTTACTTCAAAAATCACTTCTTTGCATGTTAAATTTTGCACTATACAGTGAAAATCGATTATAAATTTGGTGTTGGGAGCGTAAAAATCCTGGTGTTCTAACGAACTCTCCTCCAATGCTACATGGATTAAANGGTGTTTGGGAGCGTAAAAATCCTGGGGTTCTAACGAACTCTCCTCCAATGCTACATGGATTAAATCGGCGCAAATGATTTTTCACAAGTTTAAGTAAATTGTGTTTCCGGTTTAAAGGTGATTAAAATTTTGGTGAAGCTTCGTCGTGGAAAATCAAAAAGTCTAACTTATGCGTCACTTGACCTTGACCGTGTGTTCTACGAAAACTAATATATCCTCTAATCCTTCCATTTAATTTTTGTATCGAATCTTCTTGAAGATTTGTCTTATCTATTCCAATTTCGGAGAAAGGACCAAGGGATTTGTTGGAACTTACTTTATCAATGCACCAGGAGCAATTAATCCTAACCGGTAATTTTTTGTTTTACAGCCAAGGAGGATTGGATATTCAGAAGAAGAGAAAACTCTTCTGAGGTATAGTGATTTTAAGTGTGATGCATGTGTGGATGTCTGTTTCGAATCTTACAAGGAATGGTTGCTCCATCAACAAGCGATTCATGGGATGGATATTGAATTTGCTCCATTGAAATCTGATGAAACTCTTGCACCACGTTCAGGTCACCTCCGTCCTTGTCCTCAATGTGGGGTAAAATTAAAGACCAATCAAGGAGTTCTGCGACATATCAAATGTGTGCATCTACATATTCGACCATTCGCGTGTGACTTGTGTCAGAAGTCTTTCCTTTCACAACAAGCGGTCTTGAATCACGTGGAAACTGTTCATGGGGATGGCGGTAGGGACTTCCTCTGCTCACTTTGTGCAGATTCCTTCAAGAGTAAAGGTATAGGGACGAAATCAACGTTTTTTTTATGTATGAAAAATATGTTCTATAAAACCTATTTTTGAAACATTGGTTTTGAACCAAGGAAAGTATGTCTAATAAGCAAATGATATTATGTAGAGTTATTTCTAAAAGATCTCTATGATCATTATTTTAATTAATTTTAACTGGTATAATTTGCTAGGTACACTTCAGATACATGAGAAAATCCACTACAATTTGTTACCAAAGAGGTACGAATGTAAGAAATGTGATGCTAAATTCACTTTGAAATCTACTCTAAATAAACACCAAAGCACTCACATCACCGAGCGACCATTTGTCTGTGAGGAATGTGGGCGGAGCTACAAAACGAAAGCACATTTGGAAGGTCATCAGAGGGGAATTCATATAAAGAAATATATTCTGGATCAAATCTGTGAATTCTGTGGAAAGGCCTATGCCTTTAAGAAAGATATTAAGAATCACTTGATCTCTGTTCACAAACTATCGGAAATAGAAGCGAAAGCATCTGCGAAGATTGCTACTCGAGGTGTCTTCCGGGTGCTCCCGAATGGCGACCGAGTGACAGAGAAGAAAACCACCAAACCCAAGAGTTGCCACCTATGTGGTCGTGTATATGTCCGTCGAGAGCAACTTTTCACTCACTTGCTTTCTGTCCATGGGAAGTCACAAGAAGAAGCCAAGGGTATCACCGGACTAGATACAAAGAGGAACTTACTTCCAGGTACATCCGATGTTGGTCGAAGAACTACAAGACGGAAACCATCCAAAGATTCATGCCCCGTTCCAATTAATATGACAAATCCAATTTTATTCCATTGGTGAAGATATATATTTTAGCAAATAAATAGACATTGTCTTGAGTTTTAGTATTACAATAGATTCCGGTTGTAATAACTTTGAGTGAATCGATGAAATGGGTTAAGTATATCAGGAATTATAGCGTATACTTAACAGGCTGCCAATTAAAAATATGTTCACTATATCAGGAATTATCAGGCAAAGTTTAACTTATGACTCGGAAATACACAATAGAATCTGGAAAGTAATCTACGCAGTTAAAATACGCTTTATTTTTTACATATTCCCGCCAGGCTTTTTTTAAAAGGAGCAGGAATTCATTTTTATTATTACAGCAAAACCTCTCATTCGGAAACAAGACCTCTCCAACCTGTCTCACCTCACGTGGTGGTTATTGTAAACATTCAAATAATGTGGAGGGCAAATTTGAATAAACAATTCGTGAATTATGTGAAATATATGAAATTTACGGTACATAAATGCAAGGATGGGCGGAGTGAATTTTGTTCAGCTAGCTAGTGAGAGCTGATTTCCCAATGAGAGGTTTTGCTGTATTCATATTTTTTTTTTTTGGGATAGACAGATTTTTAAACGGATAAACGGATTTTTTGAGAAAAATTTTTTTCAACACTTCAATAAAGTTTGACACCTAACACCTAAATTCTAAAATTCTTTGAAAATATTTAGAATAATCGGTCAACACAAGGTCCATGATTCGTCTACATCTTTATAATTAACGAAGATCTGTTCATAAAATCCTCAAGTTTTTTCAAAAAAAAAATATTATAAATTTAACAAATATTTTTGTGTAAATTAAAATCAAAATTAAAAAAAAAATCTTTAATACGTTAATGGGGTAACAACCGTCTCGTAATTATATATGGAGTGCTAAATTGACTATAGTAATTCNATATTATAAATTTAACAAATATTTTTGTGTAAATTAAAATCAAAATTAAAAAAATAATCTTTAATACGTTAATGGGGTAACAACCGTCTCGTAATTATATATGGAGTGCTAAATTGACTATAGTAATTCTATCGCCAATAATTGATTTTTGACTTTTGAACCTGATTCTAGAATCAAAGTCACCATTTTCATATCGCCATTGATTTTTTGAACCTGAGTCACTTTGACTGTTTACTTTCGGGTTCAGGTTCACAGTGACCATCATATCAATGATNTAAGTCACTTTCACTGTTTACTTTCGGGTTCAGGTTCACAGTGACCATCATATCAATGATTTTTTTCGAATCGCCAATGCAACTGAACGTTACTACGAGTCCCGAGGTCATTAACTTTTCTGACCCTGGTTGAGAGAAGGTTCACGTTGTGACCGAGTTGATCTTTTCTCGTTTATTTAATTATTGTAAATTAATAAAGAATGGTTAATTTAGGCAGAATAGAAAAGAATTTAAGGCATGAAAAGAAAATTAGAAGAAAAAACAGAGTTAGGTTAATTTCAATTTCCAGATTGAGGGACAGAGAGAACCCATTGGAGTCACATGATGCGTACCAGTTTAAAGTGCGTTTTCATGTGAAAAAAACTACGCTTTTCATTATGAACAGTAGTCCCATCATGTGTAAGCAATGTGAATGATCCTATTTCTACGTCGCTATTTGTAGAATTTACGTCTGCATTGGAGAGTACAGCTTGGTTTTGACTTAGATCTTCAACTGATTGAATACAAAAATGACATGATTTCGATTGATTATGACTTGAACTGAATATAGAACTTTTAATGCATACGGTAAAACATTTCTCCGTCAGAGTCGAATGGATTGTGCAGAGGATTGATTTGACCTGGGATGATAGAAATAACTTGATGTGTCTCGATGCTTATATTCTTGACCTTTGCACCACCACCAGTAACGTTCACGGTTCTTCTCACTCTTGTTACCTAAACAATAGTTTTCGATTGTGACCAAACATGTATTCAAATATTTTTGGTGTTAGATTCGGGCGTTAGGTGAGCAGCAAAACTTTCTAAGTAGTTTAATCTACTATCTTGAAATATTTCCAGGTTTTACGACATTTGAGGTTCTATCATAAAGTATAAACTGACCTCTAGGGAAGCTGTGGCGAATGGAATGAGGAGTAAGTTTTATCTAGAAAATTTTTCTAAACCGTGACCCATCGAGGTCACAGGTAATTTATCGTAGTCATTTTGTTTTTGGAAAAAAAATTTTACTTAAAAAATTTACCTTGGCACCATAGGTACTTTGGAAATTTTGTACTTAAAATTTTTTTTTTAATCTTAGCAAAATAACCTTGCCCTCACATTTTGTGCATAATGAAGAGTGGGAGGTGTTAGAAGTGGTCATCAGAGACGAAAATGTAAGAAGAAAAAGTAAGAATAAATTTTCAATGCGTACCTAATTTTAGAATCTAACTCATTTTCGGCACCTAGACTATTATACATCATTCTTACGTCTTGTTTGGCCCTCACCTGAAGTCTCCACAACAGTATCTTCTTTGTACTTACCTCCATCATTAATTAAGACAAGAAAGTAGGAGCTTAGATAAATCTTATTTTCAGTATTTTAAAAGCAGCTGAAATTTGCGTCTTATTTTGAATATTAATATAAGTTCAAGATGACGTGGTATGAATTTTTGGATTTTTGGTCAGTTTGATCCGTGATCTTGAGTTCCCGAGAACTCGAGTTCACTTTGAGTTGAAAATATGAAAGTGACATTTGACTTTTGACTCTTGGATTGGCAATACCACCCAATGACCTATTTGTTGATTAAAAGTTCCGGGTAACAGCACTATGAAACGAAGAAAACACATTTGAACATCAAACTAAAAGAGAGTTGCCAAATATGTTTATACATTTCAAAATCTTTACTTTTAATACGAATTTGTCAAATTTTTGAACTGAAATAAAACATTTCTGCCTTTTTTCTTCGATGAAACATAATCCATCGTAATATAGAACTTATATAAGTTGTTAAAATGCTAATTGTGTTGCAGGAATTCAGTTTAACACGCCTAGAATCATTAACAGACGATTTATTCACGTGTCCAAAATCTTTCTCTCTTTGTGGAAGTGTACATTCGCTACCTAACATACTGTAGGTTATTGGTTTAGGCTTCTGGTAGAAGTTGGGTACTTTGACTATGTTTACTTTTACAAAATATAACCGCTGTATAAGCTTACTAAATGCACAATTAATAATTGTTTTCAAATAATATTATAGAAAACAAATCGAAATTTTACTATCATTTATTTTTCCTTCTGCCGGGAGTGATTGTGACTGAGATATTCCTGAGTGCACCTCACACAGAATCAAAAAATTAGAAAAGATTACTTCCGATTCACTTTTGAGATGGAGGATTTTTATTTACAGTTAAATGTTCAAACTCTATTTATTTGTTTGTGTATTGCACTATTTCCAACCTCTTGCCCCGGCTCCCCATCTGTTGCCCCTTCCTATAAGTCTACCGTTGAGGTCATTCCCCCATCGGCCACCCTGACCACCCCCTCCACCCCAGTGGGTTCTTCCGCTCCATCGCCCACCTCCACCGTGAAATCTTCCTCCATGATGGTGGTGATTACTCCGCTTGGACCTTTCTTCATCCTCTTCATCAATACCTCCAGAATCCTTATCATCACTCACATCATGATCCTCGTCATCCTCTTTTTCTAACTTGGATGTTTCTTCTTCATCATCTTCAGCTTTGCAAAGAGTAACCACACACAGCAACACAGAAAACAGTATCGTAAACTGAAACAGAATGATTAGAATCTAAGAGGACAATAAATACGACAAGATTGTATGTAATTTTACTTATTTATATCTACCTCACTATTGTTAACACATTCGTCGATATGCTCCGTATGCACATAATCTAATTCACATACAAATGTTGATGAAACATCAAGCTACACATACATATCTAACCAATAATGAAAATTTTACTTATTCTTTCTACAAGAAGATAAAATAATATTCGACCATCTTGAAAAAAAAAAAAAAATGAATAAAATAAAATGAAACATGACAGAAATACACAGCATTTTTGTAAAAAGTTTCCACAATCAAGCAAAACTTTTCAAGTTATAGTTGAAAAATTAACCGAAATAATCCTCATCCCAATTAAAAAAACGTTCAATTTGTTCAGTTTTCAGGCTGATTCTGAATATCGTACTAAGTTTTGAGGCAGATGCCTTTAAGGGTTCCCAGGAAAATTTAACGGGATGGGCTCTTAACGGATTGTTCACGCTGATTCTGAATATAGTATTAATTTTTGGGGGAGGTGGTCTCAAATTAAAGTTAAATAAAAACGATTTTATTGACGGTATGATATAACCATATCAACAGTGATCAAATTATTTTTGTTTGAAGTCAAACAACCTTGCCATATAGAAGTAGGCATTTTCTTATGCCGGAGTGATTTGAACTTCTTAAGCTCTGCTTAACTTTCGCTTTGGGAAAATTTAAGGCAAGCTTAAATTTTAAATCCAGGAATTTGAACACTTAAATTTTAAGATGAGCCTAAGAGGCTTAAGAGACTACGTTCAGATTGTTGCGTTCGATGAGCGCTAGTTGGAGCTGTCATCGGAATATTTAACAGCTAAGTGGGAACTACTTTCTTGCCTAAGCTGAGCTTAAGCAGCTAGAATCAATCGGGCATTAATAGTCCGGATGTGAGAATCACATACCAACTAACCAAAAATTAGTTTCTATGTTTAGGAATTATACTTATACCTTCCAGTTTTGCAGATACATGTTGTTCTTGTGAAGTTTCTTGGGAACTAAATCATTTCATAAATTGAAGTGTCTATTTTGACTAATTATTTGAAATCCCATAATTAGCATAAAAACCATAAAAGTTTTTCCGTTATTTATTAAATATTATTTTCCTTTGAGGAAATAACATTATTTCATGTTTTTCCTTTTCTTGAGGTTCCGGAAACGCTTGTAGAATTGAAACAATTCTCAAAGGAACAATTCATTGTGTAATGAAAATGATACACGACGTTATACAAATACAACTACCACTAGAAAATACAAATGAACCGTAGTGATGGTATTCCCACTCTTACACTTATAAAGGATCAGGAAAATTGAGTCCATGGGTTTTTTCCTTCTTATTAAGTCAAATCACTTAAATGAGTCGACTTTTCTAAGAAAATCCTTCAAAAGTCGGAACTCAAATTTATTTATTGTTGAACTAATAATCTAACTTGTAAACTTAATGTCATTAATAAATATATAGCTAATCATGATTATCCGAACATTCTGAGAATATCATTGAATAATGGCATACTTATTTTTTAATAGTCTACCAGAGTTTTAAATCCTGTGAAAGCAATGTTACTGGTAAATCTGAACAAAACTTAATCATTTGCTAAAAATGATGGGATGGTAACGCAAAAGGATACCAGTCATTGGTGCAGTGAGTCAGTTTGTACACCTGTGTCAATTCTCCACACCCCACGTACATTGTAACTAACAAGGCTTGTAAGATTTTAAGTTGCAACCTGCAATTCATAACTCAATTAATTTACTAATGGTCACTGTACCAATGGAATATTAACGGAGAGTTTAGTGTATAATTATGTCAGAGATATCCTTTGTCAGATCCAAACCTAATTAAAAAAATATTTTAAAAATTCATCGAATTCACAATTTTATAATTTTTGGCTCCCAGTAAGTTAGGACCCTGATCCCTACAACAATAATATAAAAGTATTATTTACTAGCCCGAATATCACATAACAAAACAATCTTATTGTATGGTATGGGGGTTTTTTACGCCCACGTGTGTCGTAACATTGGGAGAGTAATAAGATCTCTGTACTCGTAGAGGTCTTCCAATAATTGAAAAGTTTTTGAGATAGATATTCTCGCTCATTTAATTATTTGAAGTTACGTCAAGGGGTCACCAGGGAAGTCTTATTCATCAAGAGGACACGTAACCTGTATCAACAGCCTCAACACAACCCAGATACTCTAGAACTAATACCAACCTTGAAGAAAAATATTCGGATGACCATCTGCATTATTTGGAAAGAAAAATTGGGAATTATATTTAGAAGTCAATGTCGCAAATTAAAGTTACTATCCTTTAGCTAATTCAAGGACAGATGATTGCTTGTAGAAAACCCTGTATTTTATTGAATCATTATTTCAACATGCTTTTGCTACATAACTGAAGTTATAAAGTTATAAAGTTATAACCTTCAGGGCGCATTACTAATTTTCTACATTTGAGGCATTAATAGGAGCGGTAGTTTCAATTCATTGCACGACGTTTATTAGAGCATCCTATATAAGAACATTTGGGTTATAAGAGCAGAGTTTTGCGGGTTTGGTTTGCTCTAATGCATTTAGCATGGGACATTAACGCGTTATAAGAACAACGTATATAAGAGCAAACGGTTATAAGAACTACCTTTCGCTGGGTAATTTTTGAAGCGGGAGTTGGATATAAGAGCAAAATTTAAATCTCAAACAAAAATAATCTTTTTACATCTTCAATTTCTAAAAGTACCACTTGAAATCATTTCAGTTGAAAAGTCGTTCTATTAAAATCTTTACAAAACTTTAAATAAGAATTAAGCAATTGCAATTTTTGACAAAATTGTCGATAACTTTATATAGATCTATACTATAGTATAGATTTTCTTTTTATAAATTTTGAAAGAAAAAAAATTTTACCGTATACTTTTTATAAGATCATCTTGCTCTTATAAGCGTTATAAGATCAGGATTTCAAAGCGACAGAAGGGTGTTCTTATAACCGTCGTGCACAAGGAAACCTTTAATTTTTGTGTAATAGAAACAACAGAAACTTTCAATTCCATTTTTTGAACTACTGTATCATGTGTGTGAGAGTATTTATATGCATATTTTTTGAAATCACTCGCCTCCACTTGCGTCGTATGTTTTTTAGTTTTAGTAAATATTTGGAGTGAAGTTAATAGAGATAGGAGGATAAAAAAATTAAAAAAACGCTAAAATGTTATATAGCCTGTTTCGGTATTTTATCAACAGGCATTAATTAAAATTAGTTCTTTGTACTAAACTAACCAAAAAAGAGTTAAAATATGTAAAAAATTAGCTTTACTGTCAAATTTTGTCCCAAATCGCGATGAAACATTATATATGCATCAAAAAAATTAATACAGTGGTTTTAGCTTATTGTCACCTCCGAGGGAGCCAAAAAATCGGTTGACAGTAGGCGGAGTTGGCAAAAGCCGATAAAGGCAACTGACTGATTACTCAAAGATTAGGTGACATAAACCGAAGTTCCTGGTGTTAGAGACGCATTTTATAATACCACATCTTTTTCGAATTATTTTACAGTTTTTGAAGTTATTACCTGAATTTGGAATACTCTAAAAGCAAATTACTTCTTAAAGTAATCAGCACGCTTTTTTGCAATATGGCTTTTTCGCAATGGCTTTGAGATATTATCTTGTCAGAAACTTCCAAACGATCGTTACTTGTTTGCAAAGTTCTTCACTTCCAATGTTGCTTATTATTTTAAACTTTAAATTTCTCAATTATAACCATGTAACCATCTAAGGTTGGCATACTCGGGTAGAATAAGCCCGCGTCTGCGGGTGAGTCTTAAAAAAATAAACTTTCACCATCGAGTATCGCATAGTAAAATACAACAAATAGGTTAATGAAACAGTTTCCCCAAGGGTCTCAGATTGTCCACACCATTTGTTTGTTTGTTTGATTTATTTTTGTGTCAAGGTCATCATTTTACAATGTTATTTGATCAGACACGCCTGCAACAGGCCTACCTAATTAAATTTAGAATTAAAATTAAAATTAAAGTGTTTTAATGTGGCACTCATCACAATTTTTAAACATTGAGCTCACTTAAGATTATCATAACTCAATCGTGTTTTTGTTGTTATTGCATTATACGTCTAGATTTAGGCTTAAATATCAGTCCTAGATTCTTTAACCCATACTTTAATCTTTTCTTTAAACGTACTAAAAGATTGTTGCTCTTTACACTTGTTTACTTGTAAAAATTTATTCCATAGTGATATAGCCCGTAGGTAGAACGCTTTCGATGAAAATTTCGTTCTTAATGTAGGAACTACGAGCATCTTCTCGAATTTTGAGTCTCTAGAGAATTTTCTGCTTTCAAAGTATTCATTTAGATCCTTAATATTTGAATAATTAATTATTTTAAATGTTTCAATTAATGTGGTATAATTAAGTCTTTCAGTCAAACTTAGCAAGTTAAAGTCGTCATAAAGTGTAAAATAATCCGAATTAGTCATATTGTAATACCTTGAGTTTATGTACTGTTTCTTATTAAAATTCTTCTTAGTCATAACCGGGTAACTAAATTGGGCTAGGCTTTTATTAATCTTTCTTTGTGTACCTAGCATTTTGCTATTTGAGTCCGCCCAAATGCTAAAACAGAAATTGACCTGTGATAAAACAAATGCATTAAAGATTATTTTATAAATGTGTTTTGTGAAAGATCTTTNTATATTCTGGTCCTGAGGACCGAAAGTTGCCATTAAAATGCGGTTAATACCATGCATGCTCTTCAAATGTGATGACAATAGGCGGAGATTGACAATAGGAGGTGTGACAATNAAAAAAACAAGCTGTTTTAAACATGTTTTAAACACTGTTTTAAACAAACTTGTTTAAAACAAATCCACACTGGTCGTAACATTGGGAGAGTAATAAGATCTCTGTGCTCGTAGAGGTCTTCCAATAATTGAAAAGTTTTTGAGATAGATATTCTCGCTCATTTAATTATTTGAAGTTACGTCAAGGGGTCACCAGGGAAGTCTTATTCATCAGGAGGACACGTAACCTGTATCAACAGCCTCAACACAACCCAGATACTCTAGAACTAATACCAACCTTGAAGAAAAATATTCGGATGACCATCTGCATTATATAGAAAGAAAAATTGGGAATTATATTTAGAAGACAATGTCGCAAATTAAAGTTACTATCCTTTAGCTAATTCAAGGACAGATGATTGCTTGTAGAAAACCCTGTATTTTATTGAATCATTATTTCAACATGCTTTTGCTACATAACTGAAGTTATAAAGTTATAAAGTTATAAACTTCAGGGCGCATTACTAATTTCCTACATTTGAGGCATTAATAGGAGCGGTAGTTTCAATACATTGCACGACGTTTATTAGAGCATCCTATATAAGAACATTTGGGTTATAAGAGCAGAGTTTTGCGGGTTTAGTTTGCTCTAATGCATTTAGCATGGGACATTAACGCGTTATAAGAACAACGTATATAAAGAGCAAACGGTTATAAGAACTACCTTTCGCTGGGTAATTTTTGAAGCGGGAGTTGGATATAAGAGCAAAATTTAAATCTCAAACAAAAATAATCTTTTTACATCTTCAATTTCTAAAAGTACCACTTGAAATCATTTCAGTTGAAAAGTCGTTCTATTAAAATCTTTACAAAACTTTAAATAAGAATTAAGCAATTGCAATTTTTGACAAAATTGTCGATAACTTTATATAGATCTATACTATAGTATAGATTTTCTTTTTATAAATTTTGAAAGAAAAAAAAATTTTACCGTATACTTTTTATAAGATCATCTTGCTCTTATAAGAGTTATAAGATCAGGATTTCAAAGTGACAGAAGGGTGTTCTTATAACCGTCGTGCACAAGGAAACCTTTAATTTTTGTGTAATAGAAACAACAGAAACTTTCAATTCCATTCTTTGAACTACTGTATCATGTGTGTGTGAGTATTTATATGCATATGTTTTGAAATCACTCGCCTCCACTTGCGCTGTATATTTTTTAGTTTTAGTAAATATTTGGAGTGAAGTTAATAGAGATAGGAGGATAAAAAAATTAAAAAAACGCTAAAATGTTATATAGCCTGTTTCGGTATTTTATCAACAGGCATTAATTAAAATTAGTTCTTTGTACTAAACTAACCAAAAAAGAGTTAAAATATGTAAAAAATTAGCTTTACTGTCAAATTTTGTCCCAAATCGCGATGAAACATTATATATGCATCAAAAAAATTAATACAGTGGTTTTAGCTTATTGTCACCTCCGAGGGAGCCAAAAAATCGGTTGACAGTAGGCGGAGTTGGCAAAAGCCGATAAAGGCAACTGACTGATTACTCAAAGATTAGGTGACATGAACCGAAGTTCCTGGTGTTAGAGACGCATTTTATAATACCATATCTTTTTCGAATTATTTTACAGTTTTTGAAGTTATTACCTGAATTTGGAATACTCTAAAAGCAAATTACTTCTTAAAGTAATCAGCACGCTTTTTTGCAATATGGCTTTTTCGCAATGGCTTTGAGATATTATCTTGTCAGAAACTTCCAAACGATCGTTACTTGTTTGCAAAGTTCTTCACTTCCAATGTTGCTTATTATTTTAAACTTTAAATTTCTCAATTATAACCATGTAACCATCTAAGGTTGGCATACTCGGGTAGAATAAGCCCGCGTCTGCGGGTGTGTCTTAAAAAAATAAACTTTCACCATCGAGTATCGCATAGTAAAATACAACAAATAGGTTAATGTAACAGTTTCCCCAAGGGTCTCAGATTGTCCACACCATTTGTTTGTTTGTTTGATTTATTTTTGTGTCAAGGTCATCATTTTACAATGTTATTTGATCAGACACGCCTGCAACAGGCCTACCTAATTAAATTTAGAATTAAAATTAAAATTAAAGTGTTTTAATGTGGCACTCATCACAATTTTTGACATTGAGCTCACTTAAGATTATCATAACTCAATCGTGTTTTTGTTGTTATTGGATTATACGTCTAGATTTAGGCATAAATATCAGTCCTTAGATTCTTTAACCCATACTTTAATCTTTTCTTTAAACGTACTAAAAGATTGTTGCTCTTTACAATTGTTTACTTGTAAAAATTTATTCCATAGTGATATAGCCCGTAGGTAGAACGCTTTCGATGAAAATTTCGTTCTTAATGTAGGAACTACGAGCATCTCGAATTTTGAGTCTCTAGAGAATTTTCTGTTTTCAAAGTATTCATTTAGATCCTTAATATCTGAATAATTAATTATTTTAAATGTTCAATTAATGTGGTATAATTAAGTCAAACTTAGCAAGTTAAAGTCATCATAAAGTGTAAAATAATCCGAATTAGTCATATTGTAATACCTTGAGTTTATGTACTGTTTCTTATTAAAATTCTTCTTAGTCATAACCGGGTAACTAAATTGGGCTAGACTTTTATTAATCTTTCTTTGTGTACCTAGCATTTTGCTATTTGAGTCCGCCCAAATGCTAAAACAGAAATTGACCTGTGATAAAATGTGACCATTTAAATAAACATGAGTGTATTCTGGTCCTGAGGACCGAAAGTTGCCATTAAAGTGCGGTTAATACCATGCATGCTCTTCAAATGTGATGACAATAGGCGGAGATTGACAATAGGAGGTGTGACAATAGGCAGAGTATTTAGTACATGAGAGCGTGGAGTTTAGCCGGGGAAAAGCCAGCAGGTTGACAATAAGCGAAGTGTGACATAAGGGGTAGAGACATTCAACNGTGGAGTTTAGCCGGGGAAAAGCCAGCAGGTTGACAATAAGCGAAGTGTGACATAAGGGGTAGAGACATTCAACTAAAACCACTGTAATTTCATAAAACATTCTGGAACTTAAGCCAATTTTGCCATAATTGATTGCTGAAAAAGAAAATTACGAACTTTCAATTTATTTACTGTTTAAATCAATTCGTGGTATAGATATCTGCTAATAAATTTGAGACAAAATTATTTTCATTTTGACAAAATATTTCACAATATATTCACACATACATTAAAAATTAAATACTTTCTCTGAACCAAGGATGTATGATCGGTGAAAATACTAAGAATCATGTCTAGAAACNTTCACAATATATTCACACATACATTAAAAATTAAATACTTTCTCTGAACCAAGGATGTATGATCGGTGAAAATACTAAGAATCATGTCTAGAAACCATGAAAAACTTATAACTTACTTAGCTTAAGATAGGTAAAAATTGGAAAATTTCGGCAATTCCAGAAAAGTTAGCTTGAGTTTCTTGAATTTAAAAATCGCCAAATTCNAAAGTTAGCTTGAGTTTCTTGAATTTAAAAATCGCCAAATTCTTTTTTGATTTAATGAGTGTTCATTGAGAATTTAAATTTGAAAGTTGCCGATAAATTTTTCTTTGTAAATAAGGAAATTGACGTAGCAACAGGAACTAAATCATAGACTGACTCTGCTTAAAATGAAATAATACAAGGCTATACAAACTTTTGGATAATTATATTGTAGCTACTAACTTGAAGTATTGACTTAACGAAGTCTTAAATTTTCTAAACAAAAATATCCCGTCATAAATTAACTATAAATGATATACCAACTACTTTCTTTGCATTTATACACCAAATTAAAAAGAAATAATTTCTAATACCGTCAAATTAATTGTTGAAAATCCTGTTGCCACTACCTGATAAAACTAAATTAACGCTAACACCGTAATCAATTAACTTTCAATTCGTTAGTTGTTCAAATTTTGTTTCTGTTTCGACACATACAATTCTCCGCGGTTGTGTAAAAGTTTCCTTAAATTTTTCATTTTCAGAGTAACTGATTATCACGTTGAAGCAAACCTATCTACATATTACTGTAGTTTCATNCTTAAATTTTTCATTTTCAGAGTAACTGATTATCACGTTGAAGCAAACCTATCTACATATTACTGTAGTTTCATGTTCTGAACTCCCTTTCTAAAAATTTAGTTTCCAGGTGGATTTGGTTGAGAGAAGCAGCTGTTGACATGAGTGATGTCGACATAGCCTTCGATACTGACATAGAAAATTGTGCGGATATTTCAGAAAGTGATTCAGAAGAATATCAAAAATTAGTAGATTCAAATAGAAATATCAAAAATGATAGACATGGAAAGCAACCAGGGAGAGGATACTTCACTCTGTTGGAGCCCATGATATTTTTACATATTGTTGGGTATGGAGCATTGGAAGTTACATTGAAAACATATGTCGTGAATCAAGTATCTCGTAGTATTGGTCTCCAATGTAAAACACCAACTTGTCAACTGGAGACGTCTGATAGCAGTTTAGGTAACTATTCTTAGGAAACTTTTATTTATTTATTATTATTTAAACTGTTCAAATTTGTACATTATTGGGTTTTACATCATAAATATCTCTTTGAGTTATGTGCAAGTCACTTTCTATAATAAGAACTTTGTGAAATTAATTAGGAATTGAATGCGCGTAATTTGAACTTATAATTGTAGTTATAATACACCTAGTACAAAAGTTCGTTCACATAAAACATAACACAAATTCTTAANTTGAACTTATAATTGTAGTTATAATACACCTAGTACAAAAGTTCGTTCACATAAAACATAACACAAATTCTTAAGTCTGGAGTTGATTTAATCTGGACCTCATAATTTCTTGTTTCCGCGTTTGCGTATTGGCAACTTTCTGCTTATTTTGAAGAAGAGGGTAAATGAGACTGGATAACCTTGTACTTAAAGATTTGTCTTAAATTTCCAATTTCAAATACTTTAATTAANTTGAACTTATAATTGTAGTTATAATACACCTAGTACAAAAGTTCGTTCACATAAAACATAACACAAATTCTTAAATCTGGAGTTGATTTAATCTGGACCTCATAATTTCTTGTTTCCGCGTTTGCGTATTGGCAACTTTCTGCTTATTTTGAAGAAAAGGGTAAATGAGACTGGATAACCTTGTACTTAAAGATTTGTCTTAAATTTCCAATTTCAAATACTTTAATTAAAATTAATGTAATTTTAGAGGAAATAATCCAACGGACATCTACTCATATTGTGATGTGTCAGACAATATTGGAAACAAGTTTTCAAATACTTTATGCAATGTTCCTTGGAGGATGGATTGAAAAACATGGTTGCAAACCGAGTATTGTTCTCTCACTTATTGGATTTACAATTTCCGCTTTTATTCTTTTCTTTCTAAGTCTTGCAAATTCAGTACCACCATATGCAATTCTACTAGCGTCTATTCCCATTGGATTAGGTGGTGGACCACTAGCTTTCAGTGTTTCCTACTACAGTTATGTCACCAGAATTACGACTTTTGAAAACAGGAGTTTTCGATTGGCTCTGTTAAAAGGAGCTTCATTTTTAGGAATGCCAGTTGGACTTCAGTTGGGATCACAAGTAAGGTCATTATTATAAAACCATTATTGTAAACTAAATACAGAACTTCAAAATTTGTGTTTATCCACCTGGAATCAGGTATTAGGTATTAATTTTTGGACATTGTTAAAGAATGGAAGAAGGGTTTCCAAACTTTTTCTTAATAATTTCCCCTACCTCCAAGAAAAAAAATTTTGAAAAAAAATTTAACAAGCGTTTAATCAGGACTTTCATTATGGATAAAGTGAATGTGTTCTTGAGGTCATTCTAACATCAAATAACTGAAATTACACTTGTACTACAAATTAATTAAACTAAAATATGCTATTTTCACTGGGACAATATGTCTACTAGGTTTAAGCTTCCAAAATGCCCAAAAAGCACAAAAATGCAGAAGTGTAAATCTATTAAAATGACAAGAAAATTTCAAATAATTTTACAATATGTCACATACAATGTTTTGAATTGAATTAATTAAATAAAATAATGATAAATGAAATAAGCACATACAAGTTAGATTAGAACATTTGATGAACTATCAAAATTATTCAGGAAATTTGTTCCAGATTTTTTTTTTGCTTTGTAAAATCAATTTACATTTTGTATGTTTTTGCAGTGACGTTTTAATCAATATCAAGTAATGGCATTAGTTGATATTAAGAAAAATTTTCATTCCATAATGCATGATTTTTATTACCAGCTTATGATTGGAAATCAGCAATTATAGTAAATTGAGATAGATATAATTACAACTATTTTACTAAGTTCCCATTAAAATTAACGAAGTGTTACCCTTAAGATAAGTTATCATGGCCGCTTCTACATGAGCTTCGAGCGTTCGGTTTACGCGAATTCGCAGATGTTAGAGCGTCTGCATAAGAATCTATCTCGCTTCAGACGCTCCTGAGTAAACGCGCGTCAACATTACCCGCAAAGTTCGCGTGAAGCTGGAAGCTCATAATTTTGAACTTTTTGCGTCAAACTACACGCGTTTTTACTCTACTGGGGTATCCTAAACACCTTTTTGGAGGGAATTTTAAATAGTTTAATTTTCAAGTTTTAAGTAATTTTGAATAATTCAGTAAAAAATTAATGTTTTCATTAATTATGTAAAAATTTAATTAATTCAGTAACAAATTAATTCAGTAATTTTCAGTTCTTTTATTTTAATGAATAAAATAAATTTTATTCAATATTTTAAAAGCCTTTATTTAAAAGGATAAATAAAGTAGGATCAGCTGTTCAAGACAGTATCTCGCTTTTCGCTTGAGCTTTCATGAGAATTGTTTTCGCTGCGGACGCCGAAACTCGGAAGCTCAACGCGTGAAGCTCGACGCTCAACGCTCATAAAAATCGCTCGAAGGTCATATACGAGCGACCATTAGATATTACCTTTAGATGATGTTGTTTCTCTCTTGACATCCAAATCACGTGGTTAGAAAAAAAATTAGCAATATTTATAACAAAACTTAAAATTAGTATTTGCAAATTTTTTTGACCAGAGTAAAGGAATCATCAATCGTCACAGACTAAACTGTCCATGTTATGTGATTAAGACACTTTTATATCGTCTTTTACTACATTAATTGATTACAAATATATGTTCAGGTATTACGTTTGGCTGGATTTAGTGAACTATTTTTATTCTGTGGATGTATTCAAGTGATAGCACTACTATATTCATTATTTCTCAAGAGTAACACACGATCGAAAGAAGTAGTTTCAACTAAATCTAAGACAGACATCTTTGATATGAAAGCCTTTGGTAACATAACAAAAATATTCACACATCATAAACCAGGAGCTCGCCCACTGTGAGTAAACTTATAATTAACAATAATTGAACTAAACTAAAGAAAAGTCAGAATAATTAAAAAAAAATTTGTCCATTCGTTTAAAAAAATTATTAAATATTTTATTATTATGATTACATCAACACTAGTGACTAAACTGATATTTTGTGGTATTATTGTAATTCAACTTCAGCAATAAGATAAATACATCATTTGAATTTACATTAGATGGATTATATTGATTTACATTTCTACAAGTATAAGAATATTTATACAAGAAGGACATGCAAGTGTTAGTTTCCTCTATACAATGCTCATATTGAATTGGACAGAAGTAGAGTTTTCAAATTACAAAACAGTAGCGGGAATTTTGAACTTTACAGGACTCGCAATATCTTCCTTCATTTTTATGAAATGTTTAAAACTCAAGGATACAACTCTAGGAGTTCTTGCAAGCTTCAGTGTAGCATGGAGCTATTTCATATGGTCTTTGGCAGTAGATGGTTGGATGATATATTTCAGTTAGTACACCTTAATTATGTTTATTATATTAATTTCATCATATCTTTAAGTATTTAGTTTTTCCAACTAAAGTTCATAATCATGGATAATTAATGATAAAGATAAAGTATTAGTATGGTTCAAATTTCATCATCATGCCTATAGGGAAAGTATATTTCATTTGGTCGAACATTTTTTGAAAAGGATACACAAAAAACATTAGATTTCTTTCATTTCAACACAAATTTGATAAACCAAAAAAATACAAGGCATTGGGTTTCGTTATAATATCAATGTTAAACGGGTCAAGAAGAAGTCAATTAAAATACTTTTTCAAAATTTTAGGTGCAGTAGTTCATATGTTGTCTGGTGTAATGTGTGTACTCACTAGGTCATCATTATCAAAACTAGTGGCAACAAATCAAGTCAGTGCAGCCTTTGTATTGGTTGGTATAGTGGATTCAATATGTGTACTTGCTTCAGCACCAGTATATGCATATATTTATACAAATACATTGGCCGTTGCTCCGAATTCTGTTTTCCTATTAAGTGCAAGCCTCGGCTCCATCATGGTGGTGATCTTTCTGTAAGGGATCATGTCAAACATTCTTGAACGTTTACGTTTTCAATGTTAAAATTTTTTCTTTTATTATAGGTATCTTTGTGTTGTGGTGCCTGGTAAATAATTCTACTCTATTCCGAAGCAAGTCGGGGAATAGAAAATGAGAGAGCAAGAGAAAATATTTTAAGCGAAAGATTTATAAATATACAAATTCGTTACTTGACATTACAACAGTTTGTAGACATCGATATCTCAAATGTCGGGTTGGTGTACTCAATCTACTCTGAAAATTTTCTAATAAAGTAAGGCACATACATAACTCGAGTGCCATTTGTAGTTCCAGTAAATCACAGTTAACCAAAACTATTAAAAAATTTAGTTTTTATATTAAAAAACAAAAAATTGTTGTATGAAATTATTTTCTTTTAAACATTGTCTTCCAATAATAATAAATATTAAAACTGTATCAATTCAAACAGAAAAAAATCAAATCCTGAGAAGCAATTCGTTTCCATGATTACAGATTTGGATGCCTAATTGAATAAATAAAATTAACTAAATTTAGTTAATTTCAACTAAAAAATTTAAACAAAATTGTCAATTTTAGTTAATTTTTAGCAAAATTTTTATTTGTTTTTTATTTTACCCAATTCACAGTCGAGATAAGTTTTGCTTTAAATAAATTTCTAGAATTATGGCTTAATTTTTGCTCCAGAATATTGATGCAACTTAGATATAGTATCCTTACTTGAATTCACAGGTTAGCAGATTGGAAAGATTAGTTGAAACAACGACAGAGAGACAGATATGAACTCATATTACGAATTCAGTTGAAGTTCCCTAGATAAAAAAAAACTGTTGACATTTGTCACAATAGCTTACCAATTTCATATACAGTGTGCTCAATAAAAACCTCGCCAAAAAAGATGTTTCTTCACTATTGCTACTACTTATTGCCACTATTACTACTAACGTTTTGCTTTCTTTGGCGGTGTATATACTGAATGCTGTGTATACGTAAGCATACATTGTCTACGTCGATAACAGTAATGATATTACACTCCAACGAAAAATAGATAAGCCTTCGATAACTTGTACTCGAAGGAGGCTAACTTGTATTTTGGAGGGAACTAACTTGAAAGCCTAAGAAAGAAGAGAATGAATGGTCAAAACAAAATGAATTTCCAATTCAGTTTAGGAATTTCTTAAATATGATCGCAAGATTGTGTTGCGTTAGTGTTTATACACTGAAGCGACGTGAATGGAGGACGGCCATAAATGGAGATTGTATTTGGACTTTTCGACGCAAGATTAACGAAGTGTATGGAGAATCATTTGAACGCGCAGTCCACGAGAAATTAAAGGATTTTTGCTATTGGTACAGTTCATTTTTAAGAAGGTGAGTGAAGTTGTTTTATCTGATAAACTGATTTGGCTGAACGCAACCTGTTCTTCATTCTTAATTTCATTCATCAATCAGAGTAGCTGGCGTCTGATGGCCAAAGCTTTCCTTCTTAACTAAAACTGAGTAAGGGTGTGGAGACAGAGTTAATGCAGGAATGCTGGGTTCAATTGATGGCTCGTTTCCTGGCACAATTTCGAAAGAAAATTCTTTTAACACTGTCACACAAAATAGAAATAATGTATTCATCGCCATATTCTCTCCTGGACATATTCTTTTACCTGTAGTAACCAGCAACGAAGGATGTAAGTTACTCCAACAATTTATAGGAGTAAATATCTTACCAAATCCAAATTGGGCTACTCTTTCCACTTTTTCAAGATCCAAGTCTGCTCCGCTGGAATCAAGAAATCTGTCAGGTCGAAAGACTTCAGGGTTTCCCCAGTAAACCTCGTCATGGAAGATAGTGTAGAGGGAGTACATCAGCATAGTTCCTTTTGGTATTCGATATTTCCCATACAGTATTTCTTTGGCAACACGCCGTGGTGGCGGATGCGGTCCAAATGGCGCCAACCTCATGGTTTCCAGGATGCATGCACGTATATACGGCATTCTTATAGCAAAAGTTAAACATTAACATTCTGTGGTATTTACCAAGAATAAAGCCACATTTGAATTTTGGTCTAATGTTGCAGCCTCAAACTCAATTAAACTATGTACCCTAAAATCTTGTCTATAATGCGAGCATTAGACATGGGTTTTCACCAACGAACTGCTGAAAAAATTGCGAAGGCCATTATCAATTACAGCCTACTAACATATTTTATTTAAAATAGTAAACGTTGAAAATATATGTAAGTTGAAATGCTTAATTTGAGCAGCTATCTCGCTCCAAAACATCAAACTCATTCCTGACAGGATCATCTATTTCATCATTGCCAATTACCATTAAATCAAATGAAAATCTACCAGATTACCAGCTAAATTGAAATTTAGGTATCACTCACCCCCAGTTTAAGAGATGCTGCGTAAGCTTTTCGTTTCTTTTTATGTCTGATATCTATTTGCTACAGTTATATTCTACTGACTTATTACAAAATATTGTTGAGGAATTGAATAAGTTTGAAATTGCGTATTTTCAATGAGAAAGTACAATCTATGCACTTGATTTTTGGCGGGAGAGCGCATTATAGGCGACATTTTAGGTAGTTTTTCTTCGGAGCCGGTATAGTATGCAACTCTTTGCAGGTTCTAGCGATAATTTAGACAATCCCTGTGTATTTGAGAGAAACTGTTTCAAATATAGACAGCAGAGGTGTGCAGTGCTTAAGTCGTTATCCTCATCAGCTCATCTTAAACGCGTGTTCTCACACCCTAACACTATGACATCGAAAAAAATAAGACACTTTGAATATTGATAAATTGATAAATTGCTTAATCCAAATGAAACATACCAGTGAAATCCTGATGAAATGTTTCAATGAAACAAGGTGCTCCCTATAATATACAGTTTTTTATGATTTCAATGGGAACATTACAATACAACTGCTATATCATCAAAATGTTGAATTTACGATAAAAAATAAAGTATATCTTAATTTATAGAATTTGCAGAATTATGTAAAAGAATACTTTAAAGGAGTAAAAAAATTTTAGTCAATAATCACAAAATGAATCCGGATTAATTCATCCCTAATATACAATCCCAAGATTTGTAGTCGAAAATCAATTACATCATTAATCCTAGTTTGGAAAACAGTATAATCCTCAATCCCTAATTGTAATATTCGCCTAATCCGCCTATTCAAAAAATTTAAGCCCCAATTTCAAATTCCAACAGAAAATCCATTAATCTAGAACCTCTGAATTTACTTTATGTGAAAGAATTAGGTTCTCATTTTCCCTTTCAGGGCTATTAGATCGGGACAAGGTAATAATTCTCCCCATCAACATGCATTATCTAATAAATATCATTTTTTTCGGTGTAATTTCTTTACTTTCTGTTTTAAAAATAAATAGGCAGCTTTCTGAATATGATTTCTGAATAAATGAAAATATAATAGACGAAATAGGTGTAAGTACGGCGCTCAATTTTAATTTCAATTTTAAAGTTTTCCGTTTTCCACTTCAAGTGAAAGAACCACCCTCCTTTCTTTGCCAGACATTATCATACTTCACTGTATGCAGCTTTCCAGACCCCCAACGACTTGCTTCTGTGTGTATGCACTTCTAGAAATCTTTATCTATGGTTTCCGATGGAAGCCATCAGTTATAACTTTAATGCAAACATTTCTGTCTTTGCTATTCTCTATTCTCCAAAGTGTTTCCTTGCTGTGAGTTGCAAAACGTTCGCTGATTGCCTTTCATTTCAACCTTCCTCGTTTTGCTTATCCCAATAAAATATAGTTTCTATAGTTTCTAAAAGAAGTTTTTCAGTTATCACCCAAACTGTCTGAATTACTATAGTAAGGATCCCAGTTAATGACTTCTTCCGGAGCAATATCATAAATCTGCTTAAACTTTCCATGGGTTGCTTAAATCTTTGCGAAATTATCCACGTTGTGAGATAGTTAATTTTTTTTCACCTGGAGTAAGCTGACAGAGAAGTTATATTTATCCCAGCATCAAGTTGTTTCATCATTTCAGCTTTTGCTTTAAGTTGCACGTCTGGGTATAGTGCAAAGAATAGTAATGTCCAACTGAACACAGTACTGGTTGTGTCGCCTCCAGCGAAGAATAAATCCATTATAATTACAATTAGCTGCTCCTCTGAAAATTATGAAAACTGTAAGAATTATAACCTTATTGAAATTTTCGAGGATTTTTGTTTACCCGTTTACCAGTTTGCAATTATTACGACACAGAAACTTTTAATTGGAGAACATATGGAATTCTCGTATGGCTGAATGTCAACATATAAAAGTCGCACTTGTTAAGGGAAGTTCATTTTACATTTCTGTCCGACACCAGTTGCTACTCACTCAATATCTATCAGAACAATTTAGACCAAGTCATTGCTCGGCGTATCCAAATTGCTTACAAATCACTCTCATCTGCAGGCTTTTTAATTAAATTTAAATTGAAAACGTTGATTATCGTCCCAAAGGCACCGTAGCTAATAAAATGACATTAAAGAACAAAGAAGCCTAAGATACAGGTACAATTTAACGTTCGAGAAATCACAAAGGATTGATGAGTTTAATTAAAATAAAAATTGTATGTAAAATTAGAAGTAATTTGATTAAATAAATTTTTTTGATTTAAATTTTATTAAATTCATACAAATCAGAATATCCAAAGCATATGGAATATTTTTAACTCGGAACTGAGCCGTAAACCGGGACTAAGCACTGCTTCAACTGGCTCGAGTTTAATAGACGCCAACAGATTTTGACTAGTTCCTAGTGCCAATTGTTAACACAAACCAACCATTCCTATGAATTTTGAAAACGCATCTAGCTTAAAACCACGTGCCTTATCTACAACCTATTACACTCAACCCGAAACAGCTACCCATAGTTTCTGTGGACGGTTTCTTCATTCTATTTGAAATCCGAGAACACGTACAGGGTTCCTAGTATTGGAGTATTTAATCAAACAGCTTAGCTTCAAAAATAAATTTAACGATTTGTTTTTAAAAGAAGTAGGATATGGCCAAGTGAGTATTGGAGATATTTTGGAAGAATTTGACTGTAAGGTGGAATAAGATGATAAAGTAAAATTTATCGCGACAGATATTTAATCTACTTCTGCCCTTATTCATTCCATGCTTTAGCGAGTTCGATAGGAGAGAATACAGCATTAGGACAATAGATATAAAATTTTGAACTATGTCATTTGTTAGAAGGTTAATTTTATCACCTGTGAACTGCGAATTTGGATTGTTTTTGTCCATTTCAATTTGTTTTAGGTAAGTTTCAACAAAATTCTGTGGCTCAACTCGGCCTTCCATTTTCTCTTTTGCGTCGTTTATTAATTCCTATAACCAAAAATAACCCATCATTGGACATAAGAATCATGTTTCTTACGAGTTGCTTTATTTTGCAATTTAGGAGAATTTGTGTGCGCATCACACTGTTTTGTGCAACTAGCAGAAATTGAACTTTGATTTTTATAAGAAACCTTAACCAACAAACTTATTTGCACTCATTATCTAAATTGAATTAGTAATATTTCGAAAACGAAACGGATTACTTACTTTAATAAAATCTTGATTATCCTTGAGCCATTCTGTTTGTTTGTTGTATCCACTTAAGTTTGGAAAACGTTTGAGAAAAGGAAATGCGGAAAGATAGTTTTTTGGACCAAAAATTTTAAACAAGTTTGAATTAATCTCGATGTGTCGTTTGGTGATAGGATNCGAAAGATAGTTTTTTGGACCAAAAATTTTAAACAAGTTTGAATTAATCTCGATGTGTCGTTTGGTGATAGGATGGTCTGCGTCGAATCTATATCCTCCCACAGAGCTCCAGAGAATGTTTATTACTACAATTGAGAGTCTTGTTGAATTCACCTTCCAAACCCCTCCGCTGACTTTCGTCTCTTTCCGAATTTCGTCGACAAGGAAGTCAATTTCGTCCTTTATGATTTTCTCCATTGCACAGGATTTTCCAAATCCAAAATCACGAAGATGCTTGACAGTATATTTCCTTTGTTCCTCCCATACATTTCCACAACCAAAAATGATGCCTAAACAAATGGTACCTAAGTATAAAATTTATCGCTGTACAAAAGGGTTGTTCAAATTCGTACGTACCCAAGTTTTTCTGAAAGCTTCTTTGTTCCGTGAACAGAAATCTAAACCGATCTATCGTTGTCTCCGGGCGTTTCAGCAAATCATTCATCGCTTCGAACGAAGTCAACACAACTAAAAATTAACAATCATAAAAGTTTAATCAGCATGTACACGAACGATGCATCGAACCACAACATCTTGGACTGCAAAAATTAATGGCAAAACATCTGCTACAAGATTGTCGCTCACTTCTCATCAGCAGAACTTTTGAGTTACTTATATTCTGGTAGCATAGGCTTTGTATAGTTTGCGTCATACCCCCTAAGACAATATCACATGGTGCTCGCGCTTCAAAAACAAGGTTAGTAAATAACATTTCCGAATATCNCATACCCCCTAAGACAATATCACATGGTGCTCGCGCTTCAAAAACAAGGTTAGTAAATAACATTTCCGAATATCCCTGTTCTTAACATATTTAACAGATGATCAAATAGCTGTTCGCATTTTGGTTAGAAGGAACAAGTAGCAACATGTGTTATTGCCGAGCTTCCCCGTCCAATTGCACTTACACTAGGTGAAGACTCCTTTTTAACAGATTTACTTGCGAATTTTACTAGATTTACTAGAATCAGTAACGACTTTAATACTAGTAATTGAAAATCTTCTGCAGCATAGACGACCTTATACAAAGTACAATATAATAGGAGCGGTAAAAAACATACACAGACGCAAGTATACTTTGGAGGCATGCGTAGCTTGAGTATTCATGAAATAAAATCTCTGGTATAGACTAATATTAGCTATAGCAACTAGCTACAGAGTCAACTTAAAAATACTTCCATATCTATGAAAACCTTAATATTTAGGAAGCTAACATGTTCCCATTCCCATGAAATGAACCGCAATTCCGAACAGATACGAATGGATGTCAGATTATAAATCTAACATCTATTATTGGTAATCAAATCGAACTTTGCATAACTTTACAAATTTGTTGCAGTAAAAAATAAATTTTTTAGTATAATTTATTCAATGCTGTTGGTCCGGATATGAACAAGTGATACGTCAATCAATAAAAAATGTTCACTTTAATATCCGTTTGGTCAATGTATGTAAAGAAAATATTTAAAAGTTTCGGCAAAATAACAAGAAAATATTTGTCGTCAGTTGAGAATAGGTTAATCCTGCCATGTCTGCCTCTAGAAACAAAATCAGATTAAAAAGGCATTGGCACACATCTGGTGCGCATAGCTTCCGTATTCTGCTCGCGTTATACCCCCAGTGAACTTATACATCAGTCTTCTTGTGCTTCACCACATGTCATATTGTTAAGTCCACATTGCGTCGCAGAACGAGATAAATATAGTAGCCAGTGATCAATACTCGTAATAGTTCGCATGTTGTTCATGGCTTCTGCGTAACTTCACTTGGTTCCATTTAGCTCTGCGCATGCATGAAACTACGTGATTCACCTGGCACTACAAATTTTTTCGATCCTAACTGCATTTCCAAATGGATCTTCTACAGTTCTACATGGTCACAACTTTCTTTACGTGGATTCGCATCGCTAACGGAAGCTAGTGTTCCGCATAGCGCAGCAAATTAAGTGAGCCTGAGGCGTTAGGTTCATGAGCCGCTGCTCAAATATTAATACAAATGTACTTAAACAATTATATTTCTGGTGAAAGAATATTAACAAATAAAATTTTTGTCATTAGAACCGAAAGTGAAAAATTAAGAGTACGTCAGTAGTAGGAATGGAGGCGTATGGAAAAATTAGAGAATAGTGGAAATGGTCCGATTTGCATAGTTTTTAGACTAATTTCTGATCGAAAGTTTTTGTGACCGGAAATGCAAACAAATAAAGTTATGAATTTTTGAAAATTGTGCAAAAATTTATTCACATGTCAGGCCAAAGTATTTCAGAAAAACAAACTCAACAACCTAACCCTAGCAACCTAACATCAAAATCCTGTAGCTTCTCAACAATATTTCCACAAACTTAAAAAATTCATAATTTTTTCTGTATTCATTTTTGGTTAAAAAAAAATTTTTTTTTTCGTTTTCAGGGATGTCGTATTAGTCTGCAAAAGTTATCTTAATAGGAACATTTCCAATATACTGCAATTTTACTGAGAGAATTTTGATCGTCGTGTTCGTCTGTTTGCTTATCCCCCAAACTTTTTATTATTAATGTTTTATTTATAGATATTTTTGAGTATATAGTCCTCCACATAACAAACGAATGTGTAAAAATAGTAATGGGCTCTGTTTCTTTGAGTACAAACATACTTATGAATTATTTGGTTGACGACATTATTGGTGCAGACTAAACATAAATGCGGCTAGTCATACCAAATTCAAATCTTTGATACCGGAAGAATGTTACTCCGATAAGGAGCTTGTATTTAATTGGATCTATATCAAGAACTTTTTGGAATTCTTTTTGTTGTAAAATAAACCTACGTGTCTATACGTAGAACTAAATTGCCTCTTCTCAGTTTATCGTGTCAAACCGTGCATGCGTAGTGGTTTTTATGTCCGTTCATAAAGTGAAATGTCGGATTCATTGATAATAAGTAGTGCTACCTATTTGAAAATACGACTATCAGCTTTGAACGATATTAATACTAGCTGCTGATGTCTAAATTTAGTTTTAGAAATAGCTAATCCTATAGGCAGGTATCCGTGTTGCACGCAATATTGCACCCAAATATTTTTTGTTTAGCTCAATTAACATCGCTTAAATCCAGTGTATATGTTTGCCTCCAAATGTGAATCCGAACAATTTTTGTTTCCAAAACTTTCATGAGAACCAAAAATTGTTTTTTCAAAATATATTGAAAGAATTTATTTGTTGTCTTTTGACGAGCAATTTATAATTCTTCACGTTCATTAGAAAACAATGTACTAAATATATAAAATGTAATGTGTAAATATATAGCATATGTCTTCAGTTGACTGCATGTGCTTCATGTTTCCTCTATATATCTCTATGTGGCTCCACGTGTGGTCCAACTTGTTTACGTCGCTTACTGTCTCTGCATAGAACTAAGTGCCTCTACATCAATCTACGTAGCACTACAGTGTGTTGTAACAAACCTGATAATAATTAGTGATGTAGGCATGTTGCCTACCACCACACCAATTAAATATTATAATAATATTATTATGTAATACCTGGCTAGAGGAGATTAGCCTCTAGCCAGTCTGAGTTAGAAGGTTGACGGGAGCAGAGCTCCAATAAAGCTCTCTTCATGACAACCCTCTGCCAATAATTATTATAGAAACCAGTTGTGTTGCCTGTCCATGACCTAAGTAAGGTCAAAGAGTCAAGACAGGTAGCACAGCTATATGGCGACTTTTGACAGGACCCACTGCCATAGCCTGGCAGGAGCCTGAGTAAAATAAGAAATATTTTTTAAGTTAAAATTTAAAGAATCGGCTGCGGCCAAAAGGAAAGGGTTGGGGCGCCAATCTGACGCGCCACACTGGGTTTGATTTTTTTAAACCAAACCCAGCCAATCCACACAAAACAAAAAGGAGCGAAGCAGTGGGCGTTTTTCCCAACGGACAGTTGGGAAAAAAGAGAGACTCAGAGAGAGTCAAAAACCACCATCGAGAGAGGAAGGAGCTACTACTGCTACTGCTGCTGCCGGACACACCTTCAAAAAATAAAAAATAAAAATTACTTTTTGTTTTAAAATTTTCTTTTCTTCTCCATGATAGTTGTCTTGGAAAACTAACAAACAACAGGTTAGTATTTTTACAAAATATTGATTCTTTTGTTGTGAATTACAGGAGTGAAGCTCCTGTCTATAACCATTAGCGTGCTCACCGGCTCATTGTCATACCATACCATTGTCATACGTCAATTCCATCGGTCATCAATAGGGTCGGTCATTCGTCAAGTCAAGGTCAAAGTCACTTGCTCTCAATTCTCATAGTCAACCACATCGCACCGGAAACACGTAAATTACCCTACAGCGCGATTAGTACGTGGTTTGACTACTAGAGTCAAGTCACGTAGCAAAAGAGAAATAATTGTTGGTGTCAGTAGGGTGTTAAAGCTGAAAATTCAGTCGTGGATTTTCANCAAAAGAGAAATAATTGTTGGTGTCAGTAGGGTGTTAAAGCTGAAAATTCAGTCGTGGATTTTCAGAAAATTCACAGTCGTGGATTTTCAGAAAATTCACAGTCGAGGATTTTCAGAAAAAAATTTTTTTTAAAAGAAGTCAAAGCCTGGCTTAAAGTGAATTCACAAGTCTATAGTTTAGGCTGGTGAATTGTTTTTTTTAAAGGGACATAGGTCCAATTGGTTAGAATTTAGACTTAAGGTCTATAGCTAGGTTTCATACGACAAGTAGTGAGAATTGATGAGAAACGATAGGGTCAAGGAGAACGTTAGAAAACATAGGGAACTTCAAAAGTTATCACTACCGAATAGCGAGTTCAGTAGTGAAGTTGCAAAGTTAGGAATAGGTTTTAAGAATAGGGTTTTTCTAAGAAGTCAGTCGAAATCTCTTGATTCAGAGACGGAGAGGACTGACGATTCAAGAAAACAGACTCAAGGTTTAGAGTCAATTAGTAAGGCAGGCTTAGAGTCAAGTTCAGAGGTAGTAACTGAGATTAACGAACCTATCCAAATTAGAATTGAATATCCAGATAGTAGTTCAGGAAGTCAAACAATGGCTACCTACTCTAAGGCTGAAGTAGACAGGATGTTAGAGCAGGTAGTAGAAGCTATGGAAGTAAAATTTCAGCAAGAAGCAGTAGCACAAACAGTAGACATTGACAGACAAGCAGAAGTTTTAGCTAAGGCATTAGAAAAGGTGAAGTTTAACGCTGTAACTACACCCATGCCAGTCCCAAATTTCAATCCAAAAAAGACTTCAGCGGAGTCNAAGGTGAAGTTTAACGCTGTAACTACACCCATGCCAGTCCCAAATTTCAATCCAAAAAAGACTTCAGCGGAGTCTTATTTAGCAGAAGTTGAGTTGTATTTGACGGCACAAGGCCATAAGAATACAAGTTTTGTGTATTTAGTTAAGGGAATATTGCCTAAGGAATCAAAAGCTTGGGCTGATCATGTCATTACTGCAGAAATGACATGGGTCGAGTTCAAGGAAGAATTCATAGATAGGTATGATAGTTGGATGGATGTTAATGANACTGCAGAAATGACATGGGTCGAGTTCAAGGAAGAATTCATAGATAGGTATGATAGTTGGATGGATGTTAATGAAAGGATGAGGTTATTACAGAATAGAAAGCAACAATTTCATGAGTCAGCAGCATTTTACAGCTACGACATATTGAGGTTATCAAAGGTAGTCTTTCCAACTGAGTCGACAGAAGAATCGACTCAGAGAGCAAAGTCTTCACTGCACCCTAGACTTAGGANTTATTACAGAATAGAAAGCAACAATTTCATGAGTCAGTAGAATTTTACATCTACGACATATTGAGGTTATCAAATGTAGTCTTTCCAACTGAGTCGACAGAAGAATCGACTCAGAGAGCAAAGTCTTCACTGCACCCTAGACTTAGGACAGCATTAGGGCCAACAGAGTTCAAATCACCGGAAGATTTATTTAAAGCATGTAGACTCGCACATGCAAATCTAATTTCGGAAGATAATTACAACAAGGTTCAAACAACCTTACCTCCACTAGTCAGTGGTGAGGATAGAAGTGATAGGAAAATTTTAATTTTTTCAAAGCAGAGTCATCAGGTCCATGGCTCAAGTTGGCAAGGTAGAGGCCAAACTAGATTTTCATATAGGGGAAATCAGGAACATTTACAATCGAAAAGACCAAATCATAGTTATGATCAAGGTCAAAGTCCTACGGATGATTAGCAGAGACCAGGCCAGTCTACGAGAGGCGGTCATAATGGTCAAAGAGTTAGAGGAGGTGTAGAAAGTGGAAGAGGCAGTAGAACTTTTCATTTTCAACCACCTAGGGATAAAAGTAATATACAGTGCTATAAATGTCAGGGATATGGACATAAAGCAATACAATGTTCGTCGACAATGGGGGTTGCAATGGGCGCTATCTCGAAGACTAAAGAAGAGTCTTCACAGATTGAGCAGCCACAGTGCACAATAAAAACCCAGAGCCAAGATAAACCTTTAAACTAAATATGGGGAATGACAAACCGTCTGTCAGCCACCCCATGCTCAAGCAAATTAATTTAGATGGATGGAGAGAATTTATTCGATTCAGGATGTACTTTTTCTTTAATGGAGACACAGTTAGTAAATTTATTGTGTAACTTAATTGTTCCATTGTATAATGTGTATTCAACTACTATGAATAATGAGAAATTAGGGTTGAAAGGATTTTCTTACATACACATAGAAGTTGGTGGACGACAATTCTACTGTAAATTTTATATAGTAGAAAAATTACCTGTACCATGCGTACTGGGTAGAGATTTTCTAAAGACTCAGAAAATAGTCTTATATTTACATAATGAAGAATTTTGGTTTAGTGATGATCCTACTAAGAAGTTTAAACTTAGGGATATCGCTGAGAATAAGGGTTCAGCACTATTTATGGTAGTTTTACCAGAGGATCAGTTCTTAGAATCAGAACTTGAGTCCAAAGTGAGTGATTTTTTAGAGAAATTTCCTACAGTTTCTAGGAAAGACGTAAAATATGGATCCACAGATTGGACATACCATATTATCGATTCTGAGGGTGAACCTACGAAACAAAAACCCTACAGAAAATCACCTGCTATGAATGGAGAAATTCAGAGGCAGTGTAAGGATTTATTAGACTTAGGGATGATCAGACATTCTAGATCACCCTATGCAGCTCCAATTGTCTTAGACAAAAAGAAAAATGGCAAATGGAGAATGTGTATTGATTACACAAAATTAAATGCGAATACAAAAAATAACGCAGCGCCTATGGAGAACGCACATTCAATCCTAAGGCATATACCAACAGGCTTTTGGTATTCTGTCATTGATTTTGACAGCGGATTTTGGCAAATTAAGCTTTCAGAGGGAAGTATAGAAAAGTCAGCGTTTGTAACACAAGACGCTCACTATGAGTTTCTAGTTATGCCATTCGGTCTGAAAAACGCGCCGAAAACTTTCCAACAGTTAATGAGAAAAGTACTTAAAGATTACATCGATGATTTTACTAAAGTTTTCATGGATGATATTATAGTGTATTCAGAAAGTCTAGAATTACACTGGACACATTTGAAGAAAATATTTGAAAGATTAGCATTAGCTAAACTCACGATCAATAAAGTCACAATTCTGTAAACGAGAAATGGCTTATCTTGGTCATATAGCGACAAGATATGGGTTAAAGAAAGACGAAAAGAAAGGNTCATATAGCGACAAGATATGGGTTAAAGAAAGACGAAAAGAAAGGTAAACCTATTGTAGAATTTCCAAGACCACAGAATGTGAAAGAAATACAAAGATTTCATGGTCTTGTAAATTGGTACTCTTCATTTATAGAAAAATTTTGCAACTAAAGCAGAACCATTATATACATTGTTAAAGAAAAATGTTTTATGGGAATGGGGAAGTGATCAGGAAAGATCATTCTTAGATTTAAAAGAGAGTATCTGTAAAGATGTAATGTTACATTCAATTGATTACACAAAACCATTACTTTTGAAGTGTGATGCATCCCAAATTGGATTAGGAGCAGTCCTAATTCAAACGGTTGATGGGATTGAACGTCCAATTATATTCATAAGTAAAACTCTTAGAGAGTCAGAAAGAAAACATCATATTTATGAGAAAGAATTATATGCGGTAATTTGGGTTTACCACAAGCTCAGAGAATATTTAGAAGAGCAAGAATTTACAATTCAAACAAACAACAGCGCATTGTCTTTGTTGAATGGTAAAACAGAAGGAAAATCTAAACTCAAAACATGGGCGTTAGAAATTAAGTCATGGAAGGCCAAATTCATTCATAGACCGGGGAGGGAAAACGTTGAGGCGAACGCGCTTTCACGGGCTCCAATCCCAGTTCAAAATAGTGATCCTGATATGGATGATGACGCTCCAGAATATCATTATACGCCAAGAAATTCAGCGTTACTAGCATATAATACTCCAACTCTACAGACACTTAGAGAGGAGCAAGAAAAAGATGTTAAAATTTTAGCAATTAAAGAGAATTCAGAAAATAACCCATGCTATGTGATAGAGGATGGGATATTATTTAGAAAAGTCAATTCTGCGGGATTTAGTTTTAGTCCTGACATACAGAATTCGACTGAGTTTATTTTAATTCCGGTAGTACCACAGATTTTGGTCCCGCAAATAATAAAACACTTTCATGATGTTCCCGAGGCAGTACATCCAGGAATTAAAGCTACTAAATTAAAAATTAAATGCAGATTTTTTTGGGAGAATATGAACAAAGACATCATAACTTATATCCATTCATGTGAAATTTGTCAACAGACAAAAGCTTCAAATTCAATGCCATATGGATTTTTACAAAGCGTAAAACCTCCAAGCAGCGTATTTGAACGAATAAACATATATTTTATGGGACCGTTTCCACGAAGTCAAACGGGTAACAGATTTTTATTCGTTGTGGAAGATGAGTTGTCAAAATGGGTTGAACTATTTTCGATGAGATCAGCTACAGCTAAGAGAGTAGTTAGCGTTCTAGAAAACGAAATTTTTTGTCGTTACGGTACAGTAAAAACAATACTTTCAGACAATGGTAGTCAATTTCTAGCTAAATTGATGAAAAAATTATGCAAGGAGTGGAAAGTTACTCACATTCTTACTAGTCCATACCATCCACAAGCAAATATGGTAGAAAGAGTAAATAGAAATTTAAAAGCTATGTTACAATCGTTTGCAGATGAAAACCACAGAAATTGGGATCTCTACTTACAAAAATTTGCTTTAGCACTTCGAACAAATATCAATGAAAGTACTAAAGTTTCACCAGCACTATTAAATTTAGGATGGCAGATACCACTTCCTATAGATAGACAGTTTCAGAGAAACGAAACTGAAGATATAGACCAAGTTGTACAGAACTTACAGCTTTTGCCAGATAGGTTAAAAGACATAATTGATTGGGTTAGGACAAATATCCAAAAATCCGAAGTACAAAATGAAAAGTATTATGACAAAAATCGTATAGAACCAAAATTTCAAGTTGGGGATTTAGTTCTCATNCAAAATGAAAAGTATTATGACAAAAATCGTATAGAACCAAAATTTCAAGTTGGGGATTTAGTTCTCATGAAAAACCACATACTTTCAGATAAAGATAGTGGAATCATGCAAAAATTATCTAAAAGATATATAGGACCTTATCAGATTTTAGAACGAGTCACACCAGTCTCATTCAAATTGATAGATAAGGACAAAAAAGTAATAGGAAAAAGACATGTATCTGAATTAAGACTGTTTGTTCCGAGAAATTCAGACATACTTAGTCCAGTAATCAGAGTAAATTCACAAATTAGAGTACAAAGTTCACAGGATGAGCTTGGAAAATCTAAAAGACAAACGAAAAGGGTTAATTATAGAACCTTAGCTGGTTACAAAAAGTTAAAAGAAAAAGTAATTACAAAATAGTTAAAAATTCTTAAAATTATAGGTAGAAATGGAATATTTAGCAAAACTAGGACCAAGCGCGAAAATTAGAAAAAACAGAGAATATCATATTGGAAAAAATGAACAAAATGAGAAATTTGGTAAAGCATCACGGCCACAGGATATGGTTGTGTACCAAAATTTTAAAGACGAAGCAGTAATTCGAAATCATTGGCACAGTTTTCCATTTAAAAGTCATCCATTTGAAGTGAAAGTCAGAGAGATGGCTTATCAAACATTGTTACTCTCAGAAGGAGAGGAACCAGTTGTAGAATTAGACAAGTATGAAGTAATTGAAGTCAATACTCCACAGTTGTTTGGAGAAATGATTGATCATTTAGAAAAAAGAAAAGAAATAGCGGTAGATTTGGAAATGAGTCCAAATAAAGCATATTGGGATACTTATATTTGCCTTATACAAATATCGACGTATGATAAAGACTTTATCATCGATCCATTTGTATTGGTTTATCATATGCCAAGACTTAAACNTACCACAGATTTTGGTCCCGCAAATAATAAAACACTTTCATGATGTTCCCGAGGCAGGACATCCAGGAATTAAAACTACAAATTAAAAATTAAATGCAGATTTTTTTGGGGGAATATGAACAGAGACATCATAACTTATGTCCATTCATGTGAAATTTGTCAACAGACAAAAGCTTCAAATTCAATGCCATATGGATTTTTATAAAGCGTAAAACCTCCAAGTAGCGTATTTGAACGAATAAACATAGATTTTATGGGACCGTTTCCACGAAGTCAAACGGGTAACAGATTTTTATTCGTTGTGGAAGATGAGTTGTCAAAATGGGTTGAACTATTTTCGATGAGATCAGCTACAGCTAAGAGAGTAGTTAGCTTTCTAGAAAACGAAATTTTTTGTCGTTACGGTACAGTAAAAACAATACTTTCAGACAATGGTAGTCTATTTCTAGCTAAATTGATGAAAAAATTATGCAAGGTGTGGAAAGTTACTCACATTCTTACTAGTCCATACCATCCACAAACAAATATGGTAGAAAGAGTAAATAGAAATTTAAAAGCTATGTTACAAGCGTTTGTAGATGAAAACCACAGAAATTGGGATCTCTACTTACAAAAATTTGCTTTAGCACTTCGAACAAATATCCATGAAAGTACTAAAGTTTCACCAGCACTATTAAATTTAGAAAGGCAGATACCACTTCCTATAGATAGACAGTTTCAGAGAAACGAAACTGAAGATATAAACCAAGTTGTACAGAACTTACAGCTTTTGCCAGATAGGTTAAATACATAATTGATTGGGTTAGGACAAATATCCAAAAATCCCAAGTACAAAATAAAAAGTATTATGACAAAAATCGTATAGAACCAAAATTTCAAGTTGGGGATTTAGTTCTCATGAAAAACCACATACTTTCAGATAAAGATAGTGGAATCATGCAAAAATTATCTAAAAGATATATAGGACCTTATCAGATTTTAGAACGAGCCACACCAGTCTCATTCAAGTTGATAGATAAGGACAAAAAAGTAATAGGAAAAAGACACGTATCTGAATTAAGACCGTTTGTTCTGAGAAATTCAGACATACTTAGTCCAGTAATCAGAGTAAATTCACAAATTAGAGTACAAAGTTCACAGAATGAGCTTGGAAAATCTAAAAGACAAACGAAAAGGGTTAATTATAGAACCTTAGCTGGTTACAAAAAGTAAAAAGAAAAAGTAATTACAAAATAGTTAAAAATGCTTAAAATTATAGGTAGAAATGGAATATTTAGCAAAACTAGGACCAAGCGCGAAAATTAGAAAAAACAGACAATATCATATTGGAAAAAATGAACAAAATGAGAAATTTGGTAAAGCATCACGGCCACAGGATATGGTTGTGTACCAAAATTTTAAAGACGAAGCAGTAATTCGAAATCATTGGCACAGTTTTCCATTTAAAAGTCATCCATTTGAAGTGAAAGTCAGAGAGATGGCTTATCAAACATTGTTACTCTCAGAAGGAGAGGAACCAGTTGTAGAATTAGACAAGTATGAAGTAATTGAAGTCAATACTCCACAGTTGTTTGGAGAAATGATTGATCAATTAGAAAAAAGAAAAGAAATAGCGGTAGATTTGGAAATGAGTCCAAATAAAGCATATTGGGATACTTATATTTGCCTTATACAAATATCGACGTATGATAAAGACTTTATCATCGATCCATTTGTATTGGTTTATCATATGCCAAGACTTAAACCAATTTTTCAAAGTAATACCAAGTTGAAAATTTTTCACGGTTCAGCGAATGATCTAATGGCACTACAGCTACAATATCAAATTTTTGTAGTGGGAATGATAGACACACAGATTATGTACAATGTCATTCACAAGGAACCAAATGTTGGCTTATTGAAAGTCATAGGAAAATACTTTCCAAAAATTCAGTGTATAGATAAAAATACACGACTTGCTGATTGGCAATTGAGACCTTTACCAAAAGAAATGATAGCATATGCGAGATATGATACCCACATGTTGATAAAAATTTGGCTTAAAATGAAGTCAGAGTATGACTTAGATTTATGGGAAGCAGAATGGAAGGAGGTTTTTGAAAAGTGCAATGCTCAAGTGTTAAAAGTTTACACACTTAAGGTAGAAAAGCCATTAGAATTCAAGGCTTATGAAGAACAAGTTGGCTTACACAAGTNAAAAGTTTACACACTTAAGGTAGAAAAGCCATTAGAATTCAAGGCTTATGAAGAACAAGTTGGCTTACACAAGTAAGTGCTTTTTGATAACTTGTTAGTTATGAGGGAAAATATCGCGAAAGATAGAGATTTTCAAGCAGAATGTGTGCTTCCTATTAAAAAAGTTATAGAAATTATGAAAGGGATGCCAAAAGAAAGAAAAGACTTAGAATTAGTCTTAGATTACAAACACAAACTTACACTCAAGGACTTAGATCTCATAATTCAGTGGATTAAAAACGAGATTGAGTTTTTTTCAGGTAATATCATGGAAACAACTGGAAAGTCACAGAGTCTGGCTTTCCATGGAGGAGAGGTGGAAGATTGGGAAGCAGAACTTGCAGCCGTATTAGCAGATCCTATCCCAATCGTTAAACCTCAACCGTCCATATCGAAAAGTAAAAACAACGAAGAGGAAGAATTGGACTATGAATGGAAAGACGATGAAGAGGAAGAAATTTTTGAGAATGAAACTCAAAAGAACAATCAAGAAGAAGAAGAAGACATTCTCGAAATCGAAATCCAAGAGGAAGAAATTGAAGACTGGAACCAAGAAGAGGACAAAGAAGAAAAGAAATATCCACAGAAGAGATTTCCTTGTTTCATTTGCTCAGAGATGGGTCATATTGCAATGGATTGCAAATTTAAGAATCAAGACAAATTTAAGAATTTAGAAAAATGAAGAAGGAAAACTGGAACAGGTTTTTAGAAGAACACCCTGAAAGGAAGAGAAGAGACCGGAAGCGCCGTACCAAGAAGTACAACGAGAATAAGGCGAAGCGAATGAAGCAAATGGGAAATTGAAGAAGACACAGCCACCACCAGCAGGGAGGGGGTAAGGTGTAACAAACCTGATAATAATTAGTGATGTAGGCATGTTGCCTACCACCACACCAATTAAATATTATAATAATATTATTATGTAATACCTGGCTAGAGGATATTAGCCTCTAGCCAGTCTGAGTTAGAAGGTTGAAAGGAGCAGAGCTCCAATAAAGCTTTCTTCATGACAACCCTCTGCCAATAATTATTATAGAAACCAGTTGTGTTGCCTGTCCATGACCTAAGTAAGGTCAAAGAGTCAAGACAGGCAGCACAGCTATAGTGTTCAAATAAGAAGGCTTAAATTTTTAGAAATTACTTTAAATGGAAATTCAAAAATTAACTGTATGTCACTTTTTCACACTTTAAGAAAGGCTCAAGTTACTGAAAACCGTTACTATGAAAGTTTATTCAAATTTTCTTAGGTTATAAAGTGTAGGAAAAGCCTAATTTGAAAGTTTTTTTTTTAACTCTAGTTCCGGATTTTTGCCTTCTTATTTCAACACCCTGTATATATCCAAGTCGAACAACTCTCGGTTCTGTTGCTGCAAAACAGCCCCTCGTGCAGGTTCAGCCGTATATGTCCATTTAGAACGAGAAATTTCCAATTTCTGGCTACTCGCTAGTACTACATTTATAAACCTAGGATCGTCAGGTTTACACCACATTATTGCTACTGGTTGTCTTTTTGGGAACGAATGTTTTTTATCTACGCATGGGATGGAATTGTAAATTTTTTGGTGTCCGCATGCAACTACCATACTCCAAGCTTATCGCTACAACCACATTTATATTATATATCGATTTATAAAAACTGTATTTTCTTTCTTTCCATAATTTCTTCTTCTTTTCTTATCTTTGTTTCTGACCAAAGTTGTAGAAAATTTTTTAGATAAACTTAAGCCTTATAAAAAAAAATTTGCGCACCAAAGAAGGGTCGAATAAAAACAAGCTGGTAATTTAGAGATGGAATATGTATCGTTAAAAACTTCTTAAATGAAATAAAACTGGTAAAACGAACCTAAAAATAAGCATAAGGAGTCTGTCAATTTTATTTAGTAAATTATTTAATTTATTGTTTACATGTGTTGCCCAAATTGAAATACCAAAGTCAATATGTGATATTGCAAATGAATTTAGGGAGATTAAGAATATGTGTTTGGAAAAAAATGGCAACTTATTCCAACAATGACCAGTGGTGTCAAAAATGAAATGGGGAAAGATGGCAACAACCTAAAAGGTCACCCACAGGGAGACCTATCAATATCATTGCATTATTTCAAAAGTTACACTTCCGGTCAGCGAAAGTCCGTTGCCGACTGGTACATTCCGGGTTAATGTTTTGAATTTACACACGCTGAAGAGGCTTTATTACTAACATAATTTACATGTGGTTCCATATTGGTACTGCTTGCCTATTAATTGTTCTATGTATTACCTGGTGTTGAACCATCGTAAAATTTCATTAATATCACCTCACCCATTTCATTCATTTTCAGGCATTTTTGCATTACTTTCTCATTTTTATTATTATATTTTACATATTTTGCATAATTTCTCAAATTCATATCACCCACTCCAGAACGAATCGGAATATTTTATTACGTGTTGCAAACACATTACAAATCTGTCTTCTCTGTCCATCCGTCCGTCGGTGCTTTAATTTAAAAACGAAGGACCGATCGAGATTCGGTTTTCACTAATATAGAAAGCTCATTCACTAAGAACGGACAAGTCCGAATATGACACATCCGTCAAATCTGATATAGTTTTTTTATTTTTCGCTCAAGACTTCAATTTTGCCTTATGGAAATTTACATGCTAAATAATAACTCGAAGATTTCGATAACCAACGACTGAATCGATATGGCGTTTTTACTACGGGATAGCCCATGCTTCAAATTTTACTCCGCACGCAACATTACCCTACTCCAAGCATTAGCCAACACTGGGCATTATATTACCATCGCGCAATGCCCTACCCCGAGTTCACCCTGCTCCGGGCATTACCCTACTCCTACCACCCAACCGCACTCTTTACCGCCCCCTCTCTCTTTCGCTACCACCCAAGCGCCCTCGACCAACTATTCTCCCTACCGTTCACCTTCCTCCTGACGTTTTATGCATTGGAACACAAGTTTATCTCCGTTAACAAGGTTTATTACATTTTTCTTCTTCACGGAATGAATGTGGGGTTGCTTACGAACACCTTGTGATTGAGTAATAGCTGAGGAGCATCCTATCCTACAAAGAATCACAAAGATTAAAAAAAATTTCGATTCGTTTCAAGACGCACGTATTTCATCCTTCTTTCACTATAATTGTCTTCATATCAAGTTTCCCTTAGTAGCTCACTTACATCGCTATTATTTTATGGCTCTTACTTCATAGTATTCATTATTTAACATCGTTTATGCGTGTAAAAGAATTTTTAAGTCCCATATTATACATCATCTATCACTTTGATTTATGTAAGAATAGCTCATTACATAGTATATATTTCTTATAAATCTTGATTTCCCTCTTTTTTGCATTAATGAGTAGGTGAACCAATCCAGTATTTTGTAATTATATGAACATTTGAATGAAATTCACTAGGGATATTTAAAAAAAAATTCATGAATTATAAATGTTAACCCAATCAAGTTTGAAAATATCACCTTTCTCTTGTCTGGGAGGGAGTGTTTATTAAGACCCACAAGTACAAAATTTGGCGACCAACTTTTTTTGTAAGTATACATGCGTGCTGAAGTTCGGTGGTGTTGAATTTTAATTTTGTTTAATTGGATTGAGTTGACTTGAACTGAATTGATCGAATTGAATTTGATTGGATTATATTGAATTGGAATACTGCAGCTTTCCCTAGGACACTTATATGAGAGGGGGGGGNTAAATTCTACACAGATTCTACACAGCGCTGAATATAAACTTTTATGTTTATTTATGACACTATAATCTGTAAAATTGATCAGACAAGCCTGTCAAATACTTTCTGTATACAGGATTTGAGTGGAGATTTAGAAAATTAAAAAAAACCTCACTCCTCATTTTTTTAATCTCAATAACAGCTACCAGATTGAAAACCACCACCACTCAACAGAAACCACTTACGTTAACTTCTTAACCATATCACCTTTCATTGGATTCAGTGAGTAAAATACCGATTGTTATTGCTCACTAAAAAGTTACTTGTTTATCGAATCAGAATAGATTGTAAAATTTGACTCCGTTAGTTTGTTAAAAATAAAATCTTTCGTAAAAAAATTTTTTATTCTAAAACCTAAAAATCTTTTTAAAACTTATCAATCCTTGTCTTTGTTTCTCGAAAATTCCGTTAATCAGACGATATATAAGACCCCATAGATGCATGTGCCTTAGTTCATTTCATTAGCAAGATTTTAGAAAAAATCCGTAGTATAATTATTACAAGTCAATTTCAATTTTACAAAAAAAAGTTACAAACTTATGTCAATAACAATACTGGTGAATTTTAAACAATTTTTGGTCAATGTACTATTTGCCCAGACAAAGATTGGAGATACGTAGTAACGAACAAATGTTATTCCACAAGAGAGCATTGCTCTGAATTTGTCTAATTTGTTCTGAATAAAATATCATTTAAAATTTCTGAAGAATTTATTTTGGTTCACTATAAAATATGGTTGGTTCACTATAAAATTTTATGAACAGACTTTGCTAAATTTTCTTTAGCGGTTTCTCTTAGACTTAATTTGTACGTAATCGATTGTCCACAATCAGTTCAATAGAACTCTGTATGTCTGGCCTATGCTTAATGAAAGAGAACCGATTCGTCAGAAATCTTTTTAGACAGGATTTCTGCATAATTTTAAAACTCGGGTGTGTACTGTCCCCTAAATTCATTCAAGCTGAATTCAGTCGATAATCGTCTAAAATATTTTCATGCTTTTAATCGATATTTCCATAGAAACAAATTTTTAAGCATAGAACTTACCAAACACATATACTTCATACGATTAAATCGTAGAAAAAATTGTTTTCAATTTTGTAAATTTGAGATTAAAACTAGATTAGCTAACCTGCGTAAAATGAACCATAACCAATTGACATGACTGGGCCATATNAGTTTTAAAACTCGGGTGTGTACTGTCCCCTAAATTCATTCAAGCTGAATTCAGTCGATAATCGTCTAAACTATTTTCATGCTTTTAATCGATATTTCCATAGAAACAAACTTTTAAGCATAGAACTTACCAAACACATATACTTCATACGATTAAATCGTAGAAAAAATTGTTTTCAATTTTGTAAATTTGAGATTAAAACTTGATTAGCTAACCTGCGTAAAATGAACCATAACCAATTGACATGACTGGGCCATATTTCTTTGCAAGTCCGCTCAGTTGAAGATGAGGATAAACCCGATCGATCATAAGCATTTGTGGTAAACTACCCAAAATCGGCCATCGAATTGGTCCTGGATATAATTTAAGTAATCCTTACAAATGATGGTTACTTTTTGTTTTAAAGTATTTCTATTACCTGGCGGAAGATTGTCTATGGAATAGTATTTTCTTTTCCAGAAAATGAACATGAAAATCGTCAGGAACCCGAACACAATAAACTCAACCATTTTCACTTAGGCTCTATCTTTCACAATAACTAAACTGCCTCAACTAACTTTCAAACTGAATGAACTTACATTGGAAGATTTTATAATTATCCAATGCTAAACTGCTGAGCAAAAAAGTCTTGACGCCCTTGATGCATTTGAAGTTTGTGTTCAGCATCCATGATCTCATTGATACTAACAGTGGCAATCAGACATGTAGACTTCGGAGGCTATATTACAATCAGATTGTAATATAGCATTACAAATAAAGTAAAGGAATACCGCGATTTCGCGACTTAGAGAATTTTTGATAAATTTTAATTAGTAAGGTCCATAAGTCTATTCGTCTTGAACCACATAAATTTTTAATAAAGCAGCATTTTTGTGTTCAGATGTTTTAAAAAAATTTGAATTAATTAAATAAAAACTAATTAACATAATAGGGAATAGTCGTCACGAGCATCATCGTCACGAATACAGTCGCATCAATATCGGATTACCGGGATCGAAATTTTAAAACTGCAAAAAATTTATGTTCAATATGGCGTATGAATTAGGATAAAACTGCCAACAGATGCGAATGTCTTGATTGAATTTGCTACATCGAAATCAATATCAAATTATCGGGAATATGTCAAATAAAAAAATTGACTTTAACGCCGCAGTTTATTGTCACATATTGGCTAAAAGAATTCTAAAAAATTATTCCAAGAACATCAATATTGTATTATCGAAAACAAAAAATCAATACCCCTAACTTGATAAAATCATCATTGTAGTTGTATTTGGACATTGAATACCTGAATTTACATCATTTTTATTATATTTTTTATACTTATTTCCGATGCATCAATATCGTAGGAGCGTGAGCAGAAGCACAAAACTCAAAAACCTACAAAATTAATACAGTGGTTGTATTGGTACATAACTGTCAGGAAACAAGAAGCCATTCGTCTGAAATTATGCTATTCGTCTAATCACGAATTGAATTTTCAAACTTCAAAATTCACAAACTTAATATTGCAATGTATTCATATTACAAAAAATTTACTTCAAAATTGTTTTGAAAATTTTGGATTTGAAATTGGCAAAAAAATTGCCTTTCTCGGTACCAAGGAAATTGGCATAACAATAGGATTTTCAAATTCAAAAAACTCAAGCAAACATTTCTACAACTGTAGATTCTAACTTTTTCAATATACTCAGTAATTTTTACATTTTAAATTTTCAATTATTTTAGCCACTGACGAAGACAACTCGAAACGTTTGGCATTTCAATTAAACATTATTTTGATACTACCTGGATTACAACGCTCATCGTTCTAACAAAATTGGTATGACCACACGTTTTGAAGAAATTTAGTATAACAAAATCTATTTCGCAGAATTAATAAAGTATATTAAGGAAAGAACAGACTCATACCTAAAAAAGTGCTGAGTACACGGAAACTAATAAGAAACTAAATTTAGGCAGAAAATATCACTAAAGATGAAAATGGAATGGAAAAGATGGGGCAAAAATAAGTACAAAATCTATTATTCTGTATTCGTAGCACCAAATTTAAAAACATATTGTATTACAAATTATTCATTGGTTTGAATAAGCGCCAACTCTTCAAGCTACAGAAACATTCAACATAGAACTGAGATTTTGAAGTAACTTGGTGAGCAGTGTCTGTTGATCGGTAGTGGTGTCAAAATCATTTTCCGTTTATTGGTTAAAGTTGCGGTTATGATAAAAGGCGTTATTAATAGGATAGGAAGGTAACATTCCTGCCTTCGATGCACCTACAAGATCAAATATTAATCTCTGGAAGCAAGGTTCTGCAGCTTTGTATAGAAAATCAAACACTGTTTTAAAAAATTCGCATACAAGGCCCTACTCAGCGATGAATTTTATACAAAAAACTTTCAGTGACCTTAGATAGGAGCATTATTCCAAATTTTAGGGTATATCCTGTGCTTAGAAATACTGGTGACATTGAGTATCATGGGAATTTTGATGAGAGGGTGTACATGCAATGGATTTCGTCGATACTGGATTACAAAACCTTAGATAATCATAAGGACACATAGGACAGTAAGTGTCTAGGAAGGGAGTTATAGCGGTTTATACCAAGTGGACGAAATGTATATCTTTAAAATGTAATGTAACTCTGGTGTAGCATTGGTTGTTTGTTAGTAGCAAATAAAACCCAATAGAGAATGCACAATTCCAACGCACATTTGCAAAGCGATGCATCGCCAGCACTTTTCTCAAATAAAACTGTATCAAACTTTCGAAATCATTTGTCTATACCGACCGATTTAGACAGCAGTTTTTATGAAGTTGTTTTGGCTGAAAATACTTATACGTTTAAACAACCTATATTCAAAAAATTACTCCGATTTTAGAATTTTAAATATGGAGATTTGCATAAGATAATAATTCAATCACATTTGGAGAATTCGGAGTTTGAATGTCTTCTCAGCAGAAAAATTAATATTGAAATGGCTTTAGCTATGAATATAAGTTTGTGAGAATCAAGGAAATGTTTTACTATGTAACAAACCCTGACATTCCAACAACCCTGAGTTAGTAATACAAAAATTGGCGATGACACCTTTATACACTACAAGAGCTACTACTACTACCTTAGCTGCTATTATGAATAAACTAAATACGGAAACACAAAGATATTATCCAGGATTTAAAGTAGAAACCGCGGCAGCGAATGGTATCTAGATATTTCGGAACCTGAGGAACATCTTGATATAAGATCATTGGTTATCAAGCCACAGCAAAATATTTATCTCACGCAAGAATTAAAAAGCGAGATACCGATACCAATTAAAAAAATTGTGAGCAAGTATGCGAAATTGAACAACCTCCTAATGAATAATGTTATTGTCAACTTACTTTGTTCGCCCACGTGATAAGGCGCGTTTTGAAAGACTGTCTTTATTTGTAACACACCTGTAGTTCCTTGGTGGTTGAATTTAACAAGAAAACTTAGAAATTATTTAGATATTCGCCTGTTCAACGATTTGGAGAATAATGTTTATTAACAAAAACTTAGATGACCCTAATGTGTAATTAATCATAGAATCCTTTCGACTCAATGAAAACAGTTGATCCGTTTGACATTCATATTTTTACTAAAATTGTAAAACCGACTGAAAAATACGTTAGTTTGGTTTTGCAAGGAAAATCGTTGATAAGAAAAGAGTGCAAACTAGTTCATAACTGAAAAGAAGTGTCAATTAGCCGGTTCATTAAAAATTTCATTTATAGGTTAGAAGCATTCAAAGTTATGTTTGTATTAGGTAATTACACTAAATTATTTCACATACATTAGTTTTCATTCCGTAATTTTATCAGAACAATTTGGACGACGGCAACAAAATTTTCAAAATTTAAAATAGAAAAGTGCTTTCCTTACCCGGCCTTCTTCAATTGTTATTGGATTGGAACCAAGTAGAAGCCTGTAAAAATACAAACAGGAAAACTATTAACAACAATTTTATTTTGATAGATTCACATGTGAACCTTGTAGAAAAATATCCTCACCTGATAGCATCGCAGGGAAACACGGGGGGTACGGCCCTGAGTCACTTGTTGTGAAATTGTGATTGTGACTATTTTTCCAATGTTTCTTTGGTCTGGCTATCCGTGGCATCGTTTAATCTTAATCAAGTTTGAAATAATTGTATACATTTGAGAAAATGAGTGTTTAATTCCGCAAAAGTCATAGGACAGAGTGTAGGCTAAAGACAAGATCCGATGACGAAAAATGAATTATTTGTCGTCTTTACTGACGACAGATAAATAAAATCTATATGAGCCTGGTGGATTCGCATCGTATTAGTACGATTTGCGAAAACAGAAAAATATATTTCGCCATAAGAAAAATAGGTCTAGGATCTTTGATGATCTGACTGGTTTCAGCTATTTCGAGAAGATACAAATTGCACTTTCAACACCACAAGACTCTAAAACCTACCTGTGTCTATTGTACATGTATTTGGTGCCCTAGCCTGTCAATTCGGGTCAAGGTCAGGGCATCTTTATGCAGGACAACGCCAATGTCATAAGAATTAGTCTTATCTTCCTCGGAGAAAGTAAGCATTTTTGGCCGGCTTTGGATTTTGCCTAGAAATTTTTTTAATTAGCTAAATGATCTTAAAAGCTTTCCACTTGGTATGATCGTCTAAATTATTTAAATCACTGAAATTTTTATATGGAGTCCATAATCTAAAGTCGTTAGTTTGATATAATTAACTTACGGTATTAAATGCCAACGAAAAAATTGAGGAGGCTTAAAAACTAGTCAGTATGCTTATAGTTTTGGAACGCCTTTCCCTCGCTTTTTCCTTTCTAAAATTATAATCTTATCTCTAACTTTGGTTTCAATCACAATTTCTCTTTGACACTTCAAATTCTATTCATTATCTACAAAGCGAAAAAGTATTTGATGACTTAGATAAGAATTATCGAATAATTGTTTGAATTCTGAAAGAAAATTTGGAGGAGCTTTTAGTTTTGGAATGAACTGTATTTATCGTCCGATTAACGGAATTTCGTGACGATTAAAAAATATTTTTTAAAGCTTTAAAAGAAAGATTTTTATAGCTTTCAATTAATTCTCAAGTCTTAAGCTGGATCCAGAGTCCGTGACTTTCCTATTCCTTCCCCATGCCTTTGACAAATATCTCGATCGAAACTTTCTCCTTTCGCACACACCACGTTACCATGGGAATCTTATAGGCACGAGATGTGAAAACAAAACATCTATAGTTTCCTTTCTCCCTTTTTCCTTTGATCTTGCCTTGCTCAGCTTAAAGTAGAAACGAGTTCTACTTCTGTAAGAGGAAAGGCAAGGAAAAACAGTTTGAGCTCACAAACTAGACTTGATTCACAGCGTTCGACTAGTCCATTGAAAATAGTGCCCATTTACTGAACCTTCTACCTTTATATCCAGATGACGTAAGAGTATATTTTTTTTTAGTTTCTTGTTTTAATATTTACCACCTTTAAAGCTTTTTAGGTAAAAGAATTCACTATCAAAAGTTACTCACTTCAAATTAGAAAAATAACGAGGTGAGAAAGGAAACGGAAAGTCAAGGTTAGAAACATGGAGAAAGTTTGGATGCCATCGGGGGATGACTTGAGCGCCTCATGGTAACAGAAAGGAAAGGGAAAGGCAACTCTTGTCCAAGCTTTAGAAAGAAAAAATTCTTACAAAATATTTATTATTATTTTGAGATATATTTGTCTTCTTAACGTTATTTTTATAAAAATCTGTCAAATTCCACTGAAAGAAATAGCTAATTTCAAGATTGGCAGTGATACTATCCTTCATGACAACAATGTGAGCGTGCAACACAAGAAATAATCTGTAACTTTATTCAATTGTGTGAATCCAATAAACAAGACAATATTTTTTGATTTTTTTAAGAAATTTGGAACACTTTTTTTTTCTTTTTTTTTTGAAAGATTATCGATTGGATTTAACCAAAGAGTATCACATTAATCTCCCATTATATCCTTCCAATTAGTGATGCAACCGTTTCGTTTCAAAACGAAACGAAAAACCGTTTTCCGTTTCGTTTCGTTTCCGTTTTTAGGTTTTCATAAAACGAATTTTCCGTTTCGTTTCGTTTCGTTTACCGTTTTGCAGTAAAAAACGAAACGAAACGAACCGAAACGAAACGGAAAACGGTCACGTGGGTGTGCGACAAGGCAATCTTGGCTTTCAAAAAATTTGAAATTTCTTAAAGTAAAACTTGTAAAACTTGACTTGATACATCTTTCTTACACTTTTTCTACTCCCATTTATTCCGCTAGTAGAGGTTTAATAATGTTTCGAAGACATCCGCCTAGCTGCTATTTTTAGTTGGGCAAAATTAGGATATTTGATTGGGGAAGGATTTTGTTTTTAAAAGATTCAATATTGTTTGAACCTTACTTAGGGTCACGAGTCACGAGGTAATTAAGTTTAGAAATAATTAATGATAGAAGGTTTAGACAAATATTTCATTAAACATTGGAGTTAATGATAAAAAAATATCTATTTCGAAACATTTGTAGAATCTGGATAAGGAATACATCAATCAAGCTAAATATACCAAATTTGAGTAAGTTTTACAATGAATATTCAGCAGGTATGCCGGATATCAAGTATCCGGCAATACCTGGTTGCCCGATATCGGATATCCGGCAAATTTGCTTACAGAAACTCAACTTGGATATAATTTTTATCAAAAAAAGACGCGGTTTGTGACACTTTTCAAGCAAACATGCAGCACTTTGACTCATCTAATAACACCACGTGTAGCACTTCGACTTTTTCGGCGCTCATTTGTTAATTAATAAAATTATTGATTCATTTCTTAAAATTTCTGAAAACACTTTCTAGAAAATTATATGCGCGGACACCTAAAATTATCCAGTATTCGGAGGTTAGACAATCCTGCACAATTTTAGTGTAGGATATTTGGTACATCCCGAATTGTAACTTTTTAACCATTGAATTCAAAATTGTACTTTTTTGCAAAAACTATTTAGCGAATTCAGTTTTTAGCAAAGAGTACGGAACAAAAGTAATTTCAAGTTTGATAAGTTTAATGCATCATAAGATACATGTCATATCCACAGTCTAGACAAGATTATGGATTGATTGACGTCGTATTCGCTCAAATCTAAATCGGTACCTTTAGCTAATAAGTCATATGCTCACTTTATTGCACTAATTTTCAAAATTCACACAAAAGTTTGCTTTACTATTAACAACGTGTATAAGATCCGTAATCGATGCTAAATTTTCGGTGGATTGACGTATTACTTATCCGGTTTCTACAAATGTTTCGAAATCAACATTCTTCATTTACTAAAACATTCAATGAAATAGTTTTTTTGTCTAAACCTAATTCTAAAAATTAATTATTTCGTGACTCGCGACGCAGAGTAAGATTCAACTAGTAGATGATGGATCAATCCAACCTATATTTATAATTATTCTGCAGTAATAAATTGACTTGCTCAACCTAATTTTTTTCCCGTTTTTCGTTTCGTTTCGTTTTCGTTTCGTTTCGTTTCCGTTTTTGCCTACATTTATACCGTTTCGTTTTCGTTTTTATCTAATCCGTTTCGTTTCGTTTCCGTTTGTTCTGAAAAACTAAACGAAACGAAACGGTTGCATCACTACTCCCAATAGATCCTCCGTCAGAAAATATTTTGTGCTTAGAAATTTTTAATATTGATTAATAACAAGTGACTAAAAGACCGTATACAAAAGTTGTTGCACTTGATGAAACCAATAACTTTTTCATACGACATTTTTTAATGTCCTGTCTTGCAGAAGTCACGGTGACCACTTAGCAATCGACAAAATGACGTCTACAAATGTTGTTCTACTTGTTAAGCCTTAAATTTTTTTTTTAAACATTTTGTGTCAACGAAAAGTTGATCGGGATATAAGAGACAATCGATATAATCTAAAACACGTACATAGTAGTGAGTATACCCTTCAATCCAGTAAATTTGGTAAAAAATTTCTGCAAATGAATTTTGATGTTGTGTGGTTGTTTACCAAAAAGAATTGGTACGATACATTAAAATTCCTAAGTTGATATTTTAGTGAATCCGCGAAAAATTCGATATGCCCATCGAAAGTAAACAAGTTTTAGTTTCACTGAAGTTGGTAAATAAAATAATCAAAGCGCTGATCTAGTTAGCACATTAAAAAGTATACCACTAGTAATTCTACTTATGTGTATCAGGTTTACCGATGTGACCAAAGCGAAAGAACAAAAAGATACCGTAATGACCAAAGCCAAAGAACAAAAAAGTTTAATACTAACAGCTGACTCATGCAGTTTACTAGCGTAAAAATGAATATATTAACTTTTTGTTCTTTCGCTTTGGTCATTACGGTAATATATTCATTTTTACGCTAGTAAACTGCATGAGTCAGCTGTTAGTAGTACACTCTTTTGTTCTTTGGCTTTGGTCATTACGGTAGCAGGAGAACAGACGATTCTATTCGTCATCAATGATGACGAATAGAATCTCTGTCTTGATGATGACTCATCATCAAAATTATCATTTATTTTTAAGAAGTTGAGTGAAGTTGAGTGAATATATTTTGAATAAAGGATATGGTTTTATATATTTTTTACATTAATTCATCAGCGATTTGAATCAAATGAACATTTTACTGAATGCAACATGTTTGTCATTCTCAATTTCATTTATCAATTAAAGTAGCTTGCTTCTGACATAGCCAATGACTCGTTCTTAACTAAAACTGAGTATGGTCGTGGAGACAGGGTTAACGCAGGGATGCTGGGCTCCATTGATGGTTCGTTTCCTGGCACAATTTCGAAAGAAAATTCTGTTAACACNCTTAACGCAGGGATGCTGGGCTCCATTGATGGTTCGTTTCCTGGCACAATTTCGAAAGAAAATTCTGTTAACACTGTAACATAGAATAGGAATAATGTGCTCATAGCCATGTTCTCTGCTGGACATGTTCTTTTTCCTGTAGTTACCAGCAATGAAGGATGTAAGTTACTCCAACAAATTATAAGAGTATATTCCTTACCAAATCCAAATTTGGCTACTCTTTCCACTTTCCCAAGATCCAAGTCTGCTCCACTGTAATCAAGAAATCTGTCAGGTCGAAAGACTTCAGGGTCTCCCCAGTAAGCCTCGTCATGAAAGACAGTGTAGAGGGAGCACATCAGCATAGCTCCTTTTGGTATTCGGTATTTTCCATATCGTATTTCTTTGGAAACACGTCTTGGTGGTGGATGCGGTGCAAATGGCGCCAACCTCATGGTTTCCAGGATACATGCACGTATATACGGCATTCTTGTAGTAAAAATTTAACATTAACAACATAAAGTAACATTTGAATTTTGATATAATCTTACAACTAAAAACTCAATTAAGCTATGTAATTTATCTTCATAGTAGGCAACTCTGCACAGGTTCTAGTTCTATAATTGAGACTGACCTCAGTGTATATGAGGTGAACTGTTTCAATTATAAACAGCAGAGATGTTCAGGAACTTTTAACATGACTATCAATCACGGTGTGCAATTTAATAGCACCCTATATTTTCATAATTTTGTTAACTGAATCACACTACCAGGTCATTCTTAAACATTTTTGATTCACCGTACCACTTTGTCAAGCCAACTAACTTTATTCTCATTGTAATCACTCTGAAAATCGTATAAGTTGAAACCATGAATTATCAATCATGGTTCACCGCACCGCCGATTAGTTAAATTCATGAGGTGCTTCTATCAGATAAATATTTTTTTCAATTGAATTGTTAAGGTCCAAATTTTGCTCCAAGTGGCATTTCGCTACGGCGTAAATTTTTGAGTGACGGCAAAATTCCTAATCCCCACTACATTATTTGGCTATTTACAAAATTGCATAATTGTAACAGTTTACTTTCAATGTAAAATCTTAGCACATATAGTATATAATATGGGTTGATTGGTTCGAAATGCACCAGCACCGCCAAAGGTTCAACATTCTAGTAAAATTAGATTGACTAATCAAAATGTCTTAATATTTGGGTGACTTTGTCACCCAAATCGAAATCGGAAATCACTAAAATGATAGCTCGTCCACAATATTTTGCTGAATTTTATACCAATCAGATCAGTTTTTTCGACAGTTCGTAGTTCTTATGGTGAATACTTCAGTTGATACTTTATGCGATTGATTGTTGAGAGTAAGTCGAACCGTCAACTTCATGTGATTCAGCAACTCATACCTTAATGGTTCAAATTACAAACAGTGTTTTAACAGTAAGACGCGTCCTAATAGTATGCGTGATAACAATAATATAAAATGAAATTTCAGGAACAAAAAGCATGCACATTTCAACGATACTCGATATACCGATGGCAGACTTTGTGTCTTCTACGTCGAAGCAGCATAATTCGGACATGCAAAATGAGCCCTCCAGGTCCAGTGCTAGAGACAGATCTTAGCTCCGGAAAAATTTTTTCCTAAAATAGTTTCTGAAAGAATTATTGTTTCCATCTAGCGGAATTTCAGGTATTCCAAGAACAAAACTCGAACTGAAGACGGTGGAAGTGTGTGGTTGAAGTAAAATTAACTAATAAAAGCGATCAAATTAATTAAAAATTAATTTAAAAAAATCCTGAAATTGCATTCCTAAGCTAAAGACGACTGGTCAATAGCACCTAAGCGGAATCTATTTGTCTAACCTAAAGGCGAGATAGATAGTATGCTTTTCACAAGCTAGGAGAAATATGTCGTTCAACCTCCGCCGACACGAATTGTCGCATAGGGAAATTCATACTGAAAAGTACACTACCCTTTGGAAAAAATACGACAGTGGGAATATGAAACACAAAGTAAAATAACTTTTCAAGAATACTGAATTTATTTGTCATTTAATACCTAAATAACTAGCAAGGTTTAGTATCAAACAATCAGAGTTACTCTACACTAAGTAGTATGATATTAGATTTTTTATGGATTTGCAAGTGAAGGGTGAATAGTGATGGCTGATGAAGATGATTTATTGAAGATATTGACTTGATGCCATAGTAATGTGATAAAATACCTTATAGTTTCACTGTTCTCCCGTAAAAATGTATTATTTAGTACCAAAAAATATTTAAGGAGAAGAGTTGTAACTTCCGACGAATTTTTCCAACAATTCTTTAGAATGAGTCAAAAGTAGGTTCTCACTTATTTAATAATCTGTTCAGAACTAATTGGCTGCAACCATACGAATATTTAATATACTTTCACTTTCAGTTTCGATTCCTGTGTCAGAATTAGGCTAGTTTTTTTTCATTTAGGACAATTAAACCAGAACATATCTTACAATTCATCACTGGTTGCTATCTTCATGAACATCGCTAATCTAACGAGGTGAGTAATAACATAACTAAGCCAACATTTCAATTACCATCTATAAGGAAAATTTATAAAAATTTGCAGTGTTATTCGAAAGTTCTTCCTTTGGGGACCAAATTCAAAATTGCACGCTGTTGAGCAACGTATTGAAAACAAATAAAATAGCATTTTCTCCATTATTCCCAACAAGGGTAATTTCTTTATTTTCTCTAACCAAAATCAGCAGGCAGTTTTCTCCGCCCCCAACGCCGTTCCTTTGTGTGTTTCCTATTCTAAGAAATCATATTTATGGTTTCCCATGTAAGCCATCAGGTTTAAGTTGAATGCAAACAATTCTTTCTTAACTATTCTCTATTTCCCTACGTACATATATAAGTTGCTTTGAGTTGCAAAGCATTTGCCGATTCCCTTTCACGTCAATCTACCCTGTTTTCCTTATTCCAACAAGAAACCGTTTTAATTATCGCAACAAACTTTTTAAGTTGTCACCCACACTGTCTGGGATTACTATCAGATGGCTCCCAGTTAAAGTATTCATCCGAATAACATAACTCTACTAAAAGTTGCACCAGTTGCTATAATTCTTTGAAAAATTATCCATATTGTGAGCTAGTTAAATTGTTCACCTGGAATAAGCTGAGAGAGAAGTTATATTTATTCCAGCATCAAGATGTTTTAGGATTTCAGCTTTTGCTTTTAGTTGGACTTCTGGGAATAGTGTAAAGAATAGTATTGTCCAATTGAACACCGTACTGGTTGTGTCGCCTCCAGCGAAGAACAAATCCATTATAATCACAATGAGCTGCTCCTCTAAAAATTAACAAAAATGTAAGAATCATACACACTCATTAAACTTTTGGACGAGTTTTAGCTAGTCTACTAGCTTATACTTATTTATTTACGACACAGAAGCCATACATTGAAGAGCATATGATTAGGACTTCTGTCTTGGCTGAACGTCAACACATAGATGTGTACATGTCAAGTTCACTTTACCTTTCTGTTCGACAACACTTGAGATTCAATCAGCATTTAAGACAACAGTTTACACCAAGTCATTCCCCGACTGATCCAAAATATAAATTATTCTCTATAAGTTCTAGATGTATTATGGGAGACTCAAAAATTATAAAGAAAGATGTTTTGCCATCCCACTGGCACCGTAGTAAATAAAATGTCATTATGATGGGTGTCAAATCAATGGAAAATGAAACACGAATAGACTAAAAATTTGATTGCTTCTTGTCAGTTCCCGTTATTAAAGAAACAATGTTCCTACCTATTGAAACATATTTATTTTTTTATAAATATTCTTATGCATTTCATGAGCGCCCAGTTTACTTTCAATTAAATCAGTGCGCGATCAGAGGTCAAAGAGGAAGGTCGGTCGCATTTTCGCTCTCTTGATTTTAATTACACTCATTGTTACATATTCAATTATTCTTTTAACAGTTCCATTACCACTCTAGTGCCTGTTCCTGGTCTATTGTCTGGATAATCCTCGAAAATCCTATTTTTGACATGAGCCGTTGCAACAAAACCCTTCATGGGTAGCACTGTCTCCTTCCGAAGGTCCCTTATCTCTCGTGACCGCAAACTGCTATATATTTCTCTCGCTTTGACCACCGCAAAGACCAAGTAAGCTAAACTGTGTACTAAAAACCTGTACAATTTAGTTATGGACTGAAGTAATTCAACCCATTGTTTTTCGGCACACAATCCATTCCTTTTATTGAAAATCAAGCTAATAATAGAAACTGGGGAGCATTTTATTAGAAATTAAAGAAGTCTTATTAGGTCCAAAAAAAATTTTTCAAGCAGTTTGTTTTGAAGACAGATTTAATGCTTTAGTTTTAGAAGCTAACATAACCAAGTGACAGACAGAATTATCCTCGGACACTCTGACTATGAATTGGTGTGGGATGAAAAGGAATTTATGGCAACAGAATAATTCTACTTCAAATATTCCAATTTAATTTATCATGTTAATTGGAATTTAGGTTTAAATTTATTGTCAATTTTATTGAATCAGTTACTGGTTGGATGTAGTGATACTAACGTTTGTGTCTGAACTGACTGCAGTTTGTTGAATTTCAATTTTGCTATTCCAAACCCGCAGGCAATGTACTCGTCATCGGTTATGATAAAAAATTTAGACATAGGCGCTTGTGTACTCAATGAATTATTTATGATTAATGACCTGCCAGTTTTATGGACATGAATTTTTTAAACATTAAGAATAATATTAAGAAGCTTTTTGAACATCGTATTATTTCTAATTTTATCTAATTTTAGTTGGTTAACTATTGAAATGTAAGAAATTATTTTGAGAAATGAAGTGAAAAAGAGCACAAACAAGAAAGTGCAAATCTTTAAACAAAACAAAAGTTTTGAAAAGAATTTTTTTTCACGATACGCGCATGCTGCAAAATTGTTCTAACATGTATTAGAGATTGCTTGCATTTAATACTGTTGCTCTAATTTCTCAACCAGCCTCGCACTGCTCAGCTGATAAATATTAATGTTGGCGTTACAGACACTGAATTTGGCGAACACATACACACACATACGTAGTGGTCTAATTTCAATATTTTTATATCTACCTAGTCTTTGTCTGAAGATGACGGAAGTAAATTGAAATTTGGTCAACCATATTTGAATTCAATTTATACATCTCATCTCCGATTGACCGAATTTGAAGATCTTGGGGAATGCTTGACTTCAGTTTACTACTTGTTACAAAATTATAATTTATCATCTTTATGGATTCCCAACCATTGCTGAGACACCGTTGGCTTCGGTCAATGGTTCTTCACCATTGAAATAGGCGCAAACATGTATTGATGTGCTATGATGATGTTACCAATTGTTAGGACTACCCAACGTTATGGATTTTGAAGCAGATATCTTCTTTCGAGAAGTCGGATATGCGCAAGTGAGTGACGGAGAAATGGACTATGAGATTTTGTGAGATGATGAAGTAGAATTTATCTCGACGGATAATGGATATACTAAACCAGAAAAGGTAGATAACCGTGATTCGGGTTTGGGTCTAGTGTTAGTAATGTTGATTATATAATAGTCCCGAGTTTTTAAATTCTACACAGGCTGTGTACAACGTTATGTAGAAACTTTTATGTCTATTTATGGCCCTATAGTCTTTAGAATTCATTCGACAAACCTGGCGAATATTTTCTGTATGAATTGGAAAATGAAAAAAAAAATTCTTCACTTTTCTAAACTCAATAACACCTATCAGCTTCGAACCCACCACCACTCGATAGAACTCAATTACCTTAAGGGATGTTACAATTATCATAGGATGTTACAACGGAATGTTACAATGGTATGTTGGAATAGGATGCTACAACTGGAATTTTTGCTGGGATGTTCTAATCAACAAACGCTGCCAAAGTCCTACCAANACACTTACACCACACTTCCTATGACTGAGCTCAGATAGTAAAATAGCGATTGTTATTTCTCATACAAAAGTAACGTGACGAATCTGAAAATATTGTAGATTTGATGCCGTTGTTGATTTAGTTAATTTACTCAAGCGATCAAAAACTTTGAGCATATTACGAACAAGATATTCAATATTGCTTTACTATGGAATTTTTTTTTCTAATAAACACTAAAATTCTATCTTAAATCTTACCAAAAATGGCAAAAATCTAGCTAAAGATAACAAAAAATTGAAAAACAATGTTTAGGCCATAAATCCTTTTCGATTAAAAAAAATACTCAAAATCTTTATAAAAGAATAAAAAGTCTTGTCAAAAATAAAAATTTTGCTAAAAATAACAAAAAAAAAATTTTTTTTTATTGTTTATAAAATTCAAAAAAAAAGTATTTTATATTTCAATGATTATACTTAAACAACTAAAGTCGGTATAATAGAACTTACTAACATATGCAAAACTTGAAATTAGCTCTAGCTTTTAGTAGCATTTGAAAAATATTTTAAGAAATAATGTTAAAAAAAAATGTTAAAAAAATTCTGCGAAATTTTTTCGTAAAACTTTTTTTATTTCTAAAAACTTGAAAATTTTCTGAAATCGTTTCCTTAATCGTCAAGAAATTTCGGTAATCTGATAATAAATAAGACCCGAGAGATGCATGTTGGTTAGCAAGATTTAAGAAAGAATCCGTAGCGAAAATGCTGACCGAGCAAAGTTGACCCAGTTGCTAAATTGATGACCAGAATAAATTTCTGGGTAGGATTTAGGCATTGGCTGTTGATTATAACATCACAGCAAAAATTCCCTTTGTAACATCCTATTTTAACATCCCATCAAACAATTCTATTGTAATATTCAAACATTAAACGAAAAATAAATAATAATATATATAAATATAATATATACAGTAAAGTTCGGCTATAGTGACTCCGGCTATAGCAAACCACACTGTCCGGTGCCTGCCAAGCAAATGGGAGATTATGTGTCAAGTAGTCCGGCTACAATGAAATCGGCTATACTGAACTTCCGGCCTTAGTGAACCAAACCTACCGGTCCCGAGTCATTTTGTCCGGTTATAGTGAAATATGTCTGAATTCCGTAATGAGACCATTTGCTACTACTGTTCCTTATACTTTTATGCCTGCCCATCTATGCACCGGACTTGCATGTTGACTTATGAGTGAGTTTTAGTTTATTAAGTAAATTACTAATTCACAATGTCAAAATCAGGCAAAAAGCGCACTGCGTTGTTCTTAAACGATAAATTCGATATCATTGCTGCACTTGTCTTCCAACACACCTCGCCAGACGTTATGTGAGAAATATAAGACTGGAAACTCTACAATTTCTCTTATTTTGAAATCAAAATCTAAAATTGAAGAAGACTTCCAAAGATTTTGTGGTGTAAGTTAATAATAAAAGTGTTGAAATATAATTAGGTTACATTTAAGCAATTAGCTAAAATTCAAATATCAAATTCTTAGAATATAAAACGCCAACGGCGATGTAACCATCCAAAGTTGGATTCTGCGCTCATCAAATGGTCTCAAGCAAATCCCTATTACCCAGTGCTTCTCTAAATCGGCTTAGCTGAATTTATAGTGAAATATTTGGATATAATGAACAATTATTAAATTGAAGTATCCGTTCACTATATGGATATAATGAACTCCGGCTTTGCTGAACCAAATTTTTGTCGGTCCCTACAGGTTGACTATAACCGAACTTTACTGTATATATAATATATAGGGTAGGGCAAAAGTAAGTACACATGGAGAAAGTGTTAACTGCAAAAGCCATTTATAAAAAATTAGGGGGTTGAAACCCCCGATCTCACTCCATGCTAACTCACATCTAACTCACTTCTTCGATGTGTACTTACTTATGCCCTACCCTGTATATTACATATATTATAAATATATAATTATATAAATAACACTCTGTAACATCTCATTGTAACATCCCGTTACAATACTCCAAAAGCTTTTTTACGCTTTGTCTACATTTTGTCTAGATTTTATTTAGATTTTTTTATACTTTATTTGTTAGGTTTTGTTTAGGTTTCCTTTCTACTCTTAAGGTTTCTTTAACTTTTTAGTTTTTTTTTGGTTTTCTGCGCTACTTCGGGTTTTTTTTTTTGGTTTTCTGCGCTACTTTGATTTTTGTTTTTAGATTTTCTGTAGGCATTTTTTTAGTTTTTTTGTAAGGTTTTCCTTATAGTTTTTATTTGTATTTTTTTTTCTAGATTTGCTTTAAGTATTCTTTACATTTTATAAGCTTTGCTTTAGCTTCATTTTAGGTTTTCTTATGATTTTTGTTTTTTGCAGACTTTATTAGGATGTTTGAGGTTTTCTAAGATTTCTTTTTAGCTTTTTAGGGTTTATATATGTGCATGTATTCAACTCCATTATATCTTTTGTAGTGAACGGAAAACGAACCTCGGCATAGCTTAATGAAACCTGAAGAAATTCTAAAGGAAACCTACCAAAAAATAAAAAAATCGTTAGAAAAGATTTTACAAGATTTAATGAAAAAAAACAACCTAAAATTAAGTACTGAAAAAACCTGGAGAAAACGAAGAATACCTAAATAAAACCTAAAACAGATCTAAAGAAATAAGACAGAAAACCTAAAAAAATCTCGAAAAAAACTAGACAGTGTAAAAACCTTCGGGATGTTACAACGAGATGTTACAACGGAATATTATAATAGAACTGGATGGTATAATGGGAATTTGTAATTGAATGTTACAATACAATCCTTTAGAGTGATGTTAGATTATCATAGGATGTTACAAATATATGTTACAATAGGATATTACAATATAATGGAGTGCTGCAATGGATATTTTTAATGGGATGTTATAACAAAATTATTTTAAGGGATGTTACAATTATCATAGGATGTTACAACGGAATGTTACAATGGTAAGTTGGAATAGGATGCTACAACTGGAATTTTTGCTGGGATGTTCTAATCAACAAACGCTGCCAAAGTCCTACCAAGAAATTTATTCAGGTCATTAATTTAGCAACTGGGTCAGCCTTTGCTCGGTCAGCATTTTCGTGGTCAGCACTTTGGTCAGCCCCTCAAAATCCGACCCTTCGTTCATTTATTAGCAGTAGGAGTAGGATGTTTAACTGAAGACGAGAAAAATTAGCGCTTTTCCATTACCGATAATATCGGGTGTAGTGCTAGCCTTTACATTCTAAAAAAAATTCAACCAAAAAATGCGATAATAGACACAAACTGTTCTCTTCAAGGTGTCAACTTTGAAGAGAATCAGTTTTACCGTTCTATGAATAGAAAATTTCCGGCAATGATAGGCTAGTTCATGGTAGTTAAGTTTTGTAATTTTAGTTACATTTGTGTTTGCTTAAAAGTAACTATAACAAAATAATACTTCCCGCTTTGTGACTACATGAATATTTGCAATTAATAAGAAAAGTCAACAATTTGTAAATTGATTAAATTAATTTCGCTTTAAGAAATTTTTTCGCCTCTGCCCAATATACAGAGTGAGTTAATAAGGGCTACCTAGAGATCCTCACTCCACCGGACTTTTCTGTGTCACCCACCCTAAATCGGCGTCAGAATTTTGTTTATTTTATAACATTCACATGTTACATTTAAAACAAAGAATCATTTAGTCAAAAGTTATTTTATCTAAATGGAAGTACCGCCGATGCTTCGACTGATAATGAAACCGTTCTGATGCCAAATTCTAACCACTGAAGATTGACTTGACCAGAATCAAGCGTAAGTTTCCTAGTCGAAGCATGTGGGTCTAAATAGGTGGTTAGATTCAACCAAAGGGAATTCATTTGCTACAGCNCAAGTTTCCTAGTCGAAGCATGTGGGTCTAAATAGGTGGTTAGATTCAACCAAAGGGAATTCATTTGCTACAGCACATAAGAACATAATTTTAATATAACTCAGTCTGATAAAAAGTCAGAGGAGATAGAACAGATTCTTATGAAGTGTAAATTGAGCTCCCTTTGGATCAATCAATCTAACCTAGTTTGGCTGCAGCAATGACCGCAGCTGCCATTTCGTCGTTAGTCGTAAGTTTCCAGACTTTTGGTCCAAAAGGGATAATTTTTCTCACACAATAATATCTTTCAAAGTACGTGCTTGACGTATTTGATGATTTACCGGCGACAGTTTATTGTTATATCTGTCAAGTAGCTGCTCGTATGAGTCGTCTGGTTCCCGGTAGCGATATTTGACCTAATCAGTCGAAGCATCGGCGGTACTCCAATTTAGATAAAACAACTTTCGACTAAATGATTCTGTTTTAAATGTAACAATGTGTGATGTTATAAAATACACAAAATTCTGACGCCGATTTATGGTGGGTGACACAGAAAGGTCCGGTGGAGTGAGGATCTCTAGGTAGCCCTTATTAACTCACTCTGTACATACGAAGCATTCTTTCGCAAACCCAATTCCAGGGTCATCAACACGACAATGTATTTTTGAAAATTAAGTTCCTATTGAGGAACTCCGTTTCTCTTTGGAATGTTTTCCAGTACCGCCCATCACGTACTTGACACATAACAGAAAGATTGATTCTTTTAGGTTAATTTACAATTGTAAATGATGAATTAAAAAATTAAACTTGACTTTGGCGCCGCCTGTGGTCTTACAGTCAACTAAAGTGGAAAATTGATTTTCCATGAAGTAGTCATATATCGTAATACTGCTTGAATCAAGTTCCCTTTGTCACCAAATGTTACATTCTCAACTTGAAAAAAAAACGGGCATCCAGAGAACTCCATGCAATGCTGGCTGGGGACCAGGTTTTCATATGTCGAAAAGCTTCCCAACAGTATTTACCTCATTAAATTCGCACAATGTAAAATTTTCCACAAACTGTAACAATCAAGTTTGGTGATCTTGGTAAATTATGACCATATGCATTGTTCAAACACCCATTTAAAAGTGAGCATCCTGACTGAAGAGAAAGTCGTCTGACTCAGATTGAATTTTCACGACCAGGATGATAATGATTACCTTGAAAAAAGTTAACGCACTCGTTTCTGATGTGCATAAAACATAAACGCTCTTGTTCATCGCTTAAGTAAACGAAATATTGACTTCCACCAAATGTGTCCAAAACTGTGTGGCGAAGGATCATGTTTTATTCAAGATTTGACTTATGGAATTGGTTTTAAATTTTCTGTGAAGATTTCAAACTGAAAGCTTCAGTTTCGAAACGTTTGGCTTCCAAAGTTACAACTTCGGAAATTTCAACTGAGAAAGTTTCAACTTCGTAACAAACAGTATCTTGTTTCAAAGTCGAATTTTCGAAGAATGTTTGACATGGGCCACGTATACGCTGGTGACATTGATATCCCTTCATAGCTACAAACTACAGAGTGAGTTAATAAGGGCTACCTAGAGATCCTCACTCCACCGGACCTTTCTGTGTCACCCACCATAAATCGGCGTCAGAATTTTGTTTATTTTATAACATTCACATGTTACATTTAAAACAAAGAATCATTTAAGTTGAAAGTTATTTTATCTAATTTGGAGTACCGCCGATGCTTCGACTGATTTAGATCAAATATCGCTACCGGGATCCAGACGACTCATACGAGCGGCTACTTGTCAGATATAACAATCATCCGTCTGCGGTAAATCATCAAATACGTCAAGCACGTACTGTGAAGATATTATTGTGTGAGAAAAATTATTCCTTTTGGANATTCACATGTTACATTTAAAACAAAGAATCATTTAGTTGAAAGTTATTTTATCTAATTTGGAGTACCGCCGATGCTTCGACTGATTTAGATCAAATATCGCTACCGGGATCCAGACGACTCATACGAGCGGCTACTTGTCAGATATAACAATCATCCGTCTGCGGTAAATCATCAAATACGTCAAGCACGTACTGTGAAGATATTATTGTGTGAGAAAAATTATTCCTTTTGGATCAAAAGTCTGGAAACTTACGACTAACAACGGAATGGCAGCTGCGGTCATTGCTGCGGTCATTGCTGCAGCCAAATTAGGTTAGATTGAACCAAAGGAGCTCAATTTGCACTTCATAAGAATCTGAAGATAGAGGACACTGAAAAATAGTCTGACTCAATATTTAGAATTATGCTCTTATGTGCTGTAGCAAATGAATGCTTTGGTGGAATCTAACCACCTAATTAGATCCACATGCTTTGACTAGGAAACTTGCACTTGATTCTGGTCAAGTCAACCTTCAGTGGTTAGAATTTGGCATTACAACTGTTTTCATATAAGTCGAAGCATCGGCAGTCCTTCTATTTAGCTAAAACAACTTTAGACTAAATGATTCTGTTTTAAACGTAACATGTGAATGTTATAAAATAAACAAAATTCTGACGCCGATTTATGGTGGGTGACACANGTAACATGTGAATGTTATAAAATAAACAAAATTCTGACGCCGATTTATGGTGGGTGACACAGAAAAGTCCGGTGGAGTGAGGATCTCTAGGTAGCCCTTATTAACTCACTCTGTATAGTCTACCAGACGAGGATGCGACATGAGTAATTGTAGTGTTAGTTATGACGCACATTTGGCCCAGAGTCGGAGTCAGCGACTCCGGAATCAGCCACTCTGACTCCGGAGTCAAACAATTTGAGTTGTAGTTTACTTTTAATTTCGATTTTACACATAACTACGTCCAAATACAAACAATTNGAGTCAAACAATTTGAGTTGTAGTTTACTTTTAATTTCGATTTTACACATAACTACGTCCAAATACAAACAATTAATTTTTGTTGCTAAATTTTGAAATATTGTAATAGATATTATTATATTGTACATTTTATAAGTGCAGTGCGTATTCTACACCAGTGGGATACGTTTACATATTTCAAAACCACCGTAGCAGAGCCCATCCTAGGATTTTCAAAAATCCCGAGCAGAAANGAGTCAAACAATTTGAGTTGTAGTTTACTTTTAATTTCGATTTTACACATAACTACGTCCAAATACAAACAATTTTTGTTACTAAATTTTGAAATATTGTACTAGATATTATTATATTGTACATTTTATATGTGCAGTGCGTATTCTACACCAGCGGGATACGTTTACATATTTCAAAACCACCGTAGCAGAGCCCATCCTAGGATTTTCAAAAATCCCGAGCAGAAAAATGGAGCTGTTTAAAAGAGCCCGAGGAGAGACCAAACCGAAACGACCTATGGTTGAAACTGAAACACAAACAGGATTGCGTAACCAACAGAAGTTAGTGTGATTAATAGCTTTCTGCGCAGTCTCAATTATTATTTTTCTCATACCTTTTCAAACGAGGAGTCGACTCCGCGGCTCTGAAGAGTTGACTCCGACTACCAAATGACAATTGGTGACACCGGAGTCGCCGACTCCAACTCCCAAATTTTTGGGAGTCGACTTCGGAGTCGGAGTCAGGACCGACTCCGACTCCGGAGTCGGAGTCGGTAACCGACACTAAGTAACTGCTTGATGTGGTTAGAAGTCTATAAGTTATTTACGTTTGAAGTGATTTGTGAATGGGGATGGATTTCTGAAAGGCAATGAACTTAGTTCCCCCTTTCATAATCGATAAGGAGAAAAGGCAAGCCCCAAGGTCTCCTGTTACATTCATGGAATTCTTGGCAAATTATTTTGTATTTACTAACAATATCAAAACAATTTTTATGAATTTACATAAAATTTTTAGGTTTTGAGATATTTTTTAATAATTTCTTCCAGTGGTTTTGGATCCAATCCAACATGTTCGTCTACCTTGACTTTGTCTTTGATGTAGAAGACCGTGGGATACTCCTTGATCTCGTAGTTGTCAATGAACTCAGTAGATGTTTTACAAATAATACGAAGAAAAGTTACAATTTCTTTGTCTCTGTATTTTTTCTCAAGTCGCCCAAGTTCTTCTTCGATGGACTTGTGTGCTTCATCAGGCAATTCCTCAGCGAGTATAACAAATAATTTATCTTTATTGATTTCTTGGTTTAAAATGTAATCCAACGCGCGTTGGGTCACTACTATCGAAATTACTCCGGCCATTCTAAAAAGTTTAAATAGTTTTGTGTTGTGAAAGCGGGATTATGAACAAAAATTAAAAGTACAATAATAACTTAAAATTCTGTGATTACCAGATGCTTTCTGTCTTGTGTATCGAAAGGCACGCTATGTTGAATTATTTTTTAGTTAGCAACTCGACGACTATGCTGATGTACTGAATGAGTACAGAAGTGTAAAATATTCAGTTTAAAGAATTACGGGATTGTTCCTAACGGGAATTGATAATAAATGAAATTAGTTTTTCTTTCATTAACCTGTTTACTCTATAAAAAACTGCAATATAAATCACATGCTCTGTGGTATAAGGAAATAAGAACCGGTTAGTTGTGTCTTAATTACATCCGTTTTATTTAATTTTCTTCTGCACGGTAACATGACCTTCTTGAGGATATAGATAATTTCATATGAGAATTTTTTTGTTGTTAATTCTATCACAAGATATCAAATATCTTCAATAATGCAAAATTTATAAACGTGGTTTGCAAAAAGACTAGCAACTTTATTATAAAAAAGATTCATTTCATATACTTACTAAAGATTCATTGAAGGAATTCGATTTTTATATAATTACCAGATGGCAGGAAATTATTTACAAATATTATCAAAATATTTTGAAAATATTTAAGATCAGGATGAAAGAATATTATATGTATTTATTGTAAAATATTTAACAATATTACAGATATTTAGGAAAATTTTCTTTATAAAATAATTCGAAGATAGTGAAATGTAACTTGAAGTTGTTTTTGTAGTTATAAAATATACTGTGCAGTATTAAAATGATAACTGTTGTTGAAATACCTACCATCAATTTTTGAATTATGTTTTCTTGCAAGATCTTCATTTTTATTAAGTCCTATGGATGGAACAAAAATTGCTTTGTTTTGTCGAGAGATTTTTTTTTACCTATATCTGCTTATTTCACACCAGAATTAGTTTCTAAGTAATTGATAGTAATCGTTATTTCAAAATTTCCGGTGGTAGGACTGATTTCACAAGCACATGGTATGGCCTGCATAATCTTTATAACCACAACCTAGCTAGTAGGCTTGGACAAGGTTCTTAAGCAAAAAAAAACTTTAAAAAAGTTAAACCATATAGTCTTGTTGATTTTTTAAAACTTTGATTTTTGAAAAATAACAAACTAGACAAAGTGTAAACAATTTCTTATTATTAAAAATGAAATAATAACAATGATTTACTGAAGTTTGTAATTGCCATCCACTTTGAAATAATTATGTGAAACATTTGAAAAGTATTAAAATCTTGCTTAAAGTTTATAAACAAAATGATACTTTTGCGTAAAGTTCACATATACATAATTCATGTGAATTCAAAATTTCAGAGGTGCACGTGGAGTAGTTCGTTTGAAAGATTTACACAAAAATTAGTTGTCAGGATATTTTCTAAAAACTGGAATGATTTAATTTGTTTCATGATAATTTTGCTAACGTTAACATGGAAAATAATTTCGGAGAACGCCATCAAAAATTGCGTTAAGGTCAATCGAATTCAACTCATGAGTATCACAACACATCGGTTCTTTATGAAAACTAAATGATTCCAAACATTCATTTTAGACCGACTAAGCCTAACAGTTAAATTGCTTAATAAATTTTATAATTTAAACTTTAACGGAGAAGCGTGAATTACGCCGATGTTTTGACGAATTTTCAATTTTCAAATTGAATTTCTCCTCGAAACCAAAAAAGTTGTTGATTCGATAGGTTCTTTTTTCTCTATTATTTTATTTATTTATTCCACTTTTATTGTATTCAAAAAATATTTTTACTCTTCACTTTTGTTGACCCGATTGTCACACTTATACCCTATATATTTTTTTATTTTTGAGTTTGAATTTCTAATGCTCGCTTTTGTTATTTGTTAGTATTTTTTCTGTAACACAAAATTAAAAACCTTTATGGAACTCTAATTACTTAGGCAGAAACATGTTCATCATACACTGACATTCTTAAATAGTGGTAAAAAAACACACGTCGAGGAATAAGGGAGGAGTAAACAACATTTTTTCATTCAATATTGCACCGCGTAAACCTTGCTGATCCTTCTTTACAGTTAAACATGATGAAATTTTTTTATCNCGGTGTAAACCTTGCTGACCCTTCTTTACAGTTAAACATGATGAAATTTTTTTATCAGAGTTGGTAGACTATTGTTCAAAAATAAATTAGATAGAGGAGAGTAACTTTAGGGCGGATTCCAAAAATCGGTCTTTTTTTTTTAACCTTTTGTTTAAATCAAATTGGGTTTTATTGCTAAAATATCTTTAAAAAATCCCAAAACTTGTATTAAAATTTTTCCAAATTTATTTGATAACTACTTCTAATATTTCCAATTATTACAAATCAATCTTCTAAATATTTTCATACAAAGCCTGCTCCCAAATGAATATCGTTTTGTAGAGTAATGAGTGAAGTAAAATCGAGGTTACATGTGTAAATTTTGATTTTATAATTTTAGAGGTTTCAGAAACATATGTTTTACGCTTAATTTTGAAACAATGCGATTATTTACGACAAGCTAAATTCATATTTAGAGGATGGATACGTCTAATGAACACATCATTCCATTATTTTTACCATAATTTTCTTAAATTTTGAATCAACGCTAGATCCATAGAGTTGTGGATCTACATAGTAACATAATATTTCAGCATGGGTTCTCAAGAAGCTTAATTTTAATAGGAAAAACGTTTTCTACAATACAAAGTCTGTCAATACGACCTTGACTATATGTGATTGATTTAGCTAAAAATTGTGGTTTAATTATTTTTTGTTTTTGAAGTAGCGCCATCTACAGGAGATCGTACTAGAATACTAGTTTGAATTGAATGAAAATCAAGATCAAGAATTCTACGTTTTTTTTTTTTTTTTGCGACACAGTGATGTTGCAACGGCTTCAAAGTTCCTGCAAGCATAATTTAAAACTTAACATTTGCTACTTTGTATTTTTGAATTTTTACATTGTCTTGATTTTTAAGATTTTAAATTTTGGAATTTAAATTTTAGTACCAGTCTCCATTTGGACCCTGACATGTTTAAATTCAAATCCATTGACAAAAAGATTTTTTAATTGACAATTTAACTGCAGTTAAATTAATTGTTAATTAGTTAAATTAAGTTAACTAATATTTACTATAGTAATTTTCTTAATTTTTTGTAATAAAAAGTTTCTACTTGGAATTTTTAACGCGTTCAAGCTCAGTTTTATCAAACTGAATTTTTTTATTCCAAAATTTGGCCAAATTTGGTTTTATATGTAAATAAATTTATTATTAATTTTATCTTATATTCCAAGGTTAACTTGATCAAATATCATCAACTGATGTTTTTGATTTAACGACGGAAGCAAAAATTGAAGCACAGAAAGAAGCTAAAGCATTGACCTTCGCATATTCATTCCAGACACGTGCAGTCACCTTGGCCTTATTAAACTATTAAAAGAAACAAATTTTATTAGCCAAACAACTAAAGGAATGAAAATTTTATATTAAAAAAAATTCCAGTTGGTAGTAGGGGTCGGAACCTAAATCGGAAATTTATTACGCCCAACTATAGTACTTACAGCTCGAGCATTCTTTGGAATAGTCTTTGAGACTGAAACTTTGATCTCAGTTCCTGGTTCGATTGGACATTGGACACCATCGAACTCACAGGCATCTCCATGTGCTATTAAAATGGGGATACCCACAATCGTAGCGGTAATTCTGTATGGAAGAACATCAGATTTAGCATGTTCCGCACTTATGTTAATGTCAAGCTTAAAGGTATATTCTTTTCCAATAGTGAATGAGCATTCAGTAGCGTCGTCTGCACAATCCGTAATCGACAATTTGACAAGTGCAGCCCTTTCAGAGGACTCTGAAAGATAAAAACAATTCATCACAATTAAAAAATTTTTTAAATATATTAAAACTGTAACAGACTTACTGCATACAGTAAATTTAGTCCCTTTGACCAAAGTCGCGACACAGAGTAGAGCAATCACAATCTTGAACATATTAATGTTTAAAAAATTTGATAATTGGGATTGCATTACTTCTTTTTCAAGCCGAAGACTCTACTAATATGGATTAGTGGTGAGTGCCTGTACAGGCAGCCTGAAAATGCCTGTGCCTGTGCCTGCAGGCGTGGGCCAGGCGGGCAGTCAATAATAGAGAAAGTAACAGGCATGGGCCATGCGGGCGAATTATGCCATGGGCACAGGCCAAGCAGGCATATTCTTTTTTTTCCACAGGCGCCTGTGGGCGCCTCTGTAAAGTTTATACAATGTGTGGTCCGATGCATTTTTCAGAACCAAATTATTTCCATAATTTTCATTTTGTCTCACCACTGCACTACAGTTGTAGTGGAAATACAGATACTGTAGTGGAAAGTTGTAATGGAAATACTGTAGAGGGCATGACACATATGAAGTCATACATGCACAGGCACGACCGGGCGTACTTTCTGTTAACCACAGGCCAGGTGGGCATGACACACATGAAGTCATACAGGCACAAGCACAGGCGGGCGTACTTTCTCACAGGCACAGGCCAGGCGGGCATGACACATATGAAGTCTTGCAGGCACAGGCACAGGCGGCCATACTTTCTCACAGGCACAGGCCAGGCGGGCATTAGGAAACCTTGCAGGCGCTCACCTCTAATATGGATTTTATTAGAAAATTAACCGTTGCTCAGGGGTCAGATGAACATGTAGAATGTAAATTAATTGTTAGCGAGGATATCAAGCTTCACTTTGAAGTTGATATTACCAAATATGTTCCAGTACAAGTTAGAGCTCTTCCTTACAAAATCACTGGCAAGCTTTTCGGTTACGAAATTAAAATAGCAGAAGGAAATGCCTGTATTACGCCGGGTATCGACTGTCCAATTTTTGAAGCATCAAAAAATCCTAAAATCACATTCAGAATATCGAAACATTACTAGCCGAAATTGTAGGGGTCATTTCCCCCTCTTTCGAAAGTGAGAGTAATAGTATAGTGTAAACTGAAAATAATAATTTGATCTTCAGTGAAAGGAAACAATTGATTTTTTGATTTTTTCGGAAATTAAAAAAAAAAGTATTGGGTGTCAAAATTTGATCAAGATTTTTGAAAAATTTGTTAATTTAGGAAATACCCGAACCCTGGCATTATTAAAATTCCGGGTTACAAAGTAAAGTTCACCAATTGAGATGGAAATAATTACAAAAGGATGATACATTTTGACAGAAATTGTGGGAAAAAAAAATTTCATTTGGAAAATGTTTTAGGTAAATACCCGAATTTGGGTATTTATAAAACTTTCCGGCTTAGAAACTAAACTTCACCAGTTTAGATGGAAAAATTATGATTGGGCACTAAATTAAGTCAAGAATATTAAAAAATTATTCATTTTGGAGAATACCCGAATCCGGGTATTATAAAATTCTCCGAAATGGAACTAAAATTCACCAATTTGAACGGAAAAAATTATGATTGGGTATTAAATTAATTCAAGAATTTTGGAAAATTATTCATTTTCACGAATACCCGAATTCGGGTGTTATAAAAATGTTCGGGTTTGAAACTAAACTTCACCAATTTGGATGGAAAAAATTATGATTGGGTACTAAATTATGTCAAAAATTTTGGAAACGTTTTCATTTTGGATAATATCCGAATCCAGATATTCTCCAAAATGTATAATATTCCAAAATTCCTGACGTAATTTAGTACTCAATCATAATTTTTTTCATCTAAATTAGTGATTTTATAGTTCCTAACCCAGAGAATTTTATAATACCTAGATACGGGTATTCCACAATATATATAATTTTTCAAAATTGCTGACTTAATTTAGCACCCAGTAGAGATTGCAAATGTCGAAAAGGAAAACGGGAAATGTCGGGAATTTCGGGAAATGGTTTCCCGAGGTAACCACGAGAATCCCCGTTCGGGATATCAATAAATAAATTTAAAAATAAAGCTAGACTAAACAAGTTTTATAAATAATTGTGTTTAAGATAACTATTTTGATATAAATATACATAGGTGTGATAATTGTGAAAAGTTTAAAAAAATTAAAAAAAATAACTAGAAGTACTAGATTGACTTTTCAATACAAAATTATTAATTTATCAAGTTTTAAATTAATTAATTAATTTCACAATTACCACACAAAACCATCAAATGTGTGGCAATTGTGAAATTTTAAATGCCAATCCTTTGCACATGAGCTGAACCACCTGGATTTTATACTCAAAAGTCTCAAGAATGCAAGGGGTAAAACACATGGGAAGAGATTGGATTCGAAAATAATTCAACCATTAACTTCTGGAGCCTCCCATAAATAGCCGGAAAAGCGAATTTTGTTCTAATTTTCACTATCAACGTCAGTCTGATGTTCTCTATCATCTTATAAATAATGTAAGTAGGAATGACCGTAAATTAATTTTATTTAAGTTTTCACAATTACACCTAGTTTTCAAAATTACCACACTTTGGTTTTTTTGTGAAACGTAGCTTCTCGAATGAAAATAAATCGCTCCAGGCGTCGAACAGAAGAATTAACTGACTAAAAACCATAGAACGATAGAGATATGTATTTTGAAATAGTATTATGAAAAAAAATTTTTTAGGAAAAACCTTTATTTTCTATTTTTTTGAGTCAAACTCGAAAAAGCGTAAAAATTTTCACAATTAGCTAAGATGTCTCTACATACTTTTTATATTCACAAACCGATGCGTAATGACATACAGAAGAAATGGACAATGACATGCGCAACCCTTGCGCAATGAAATGTGCTACCCATGCGCAACCATTGATTAATGACTTACGCAAGCCATGATTAATTAACTGACATGCACCACTCATGCACACACTATGCGCAATTACATGCACCACCCAAGCGCAACGAAATGCTCAACTCAAGCGCAATGAAATGAGCAACCCATGTGTAATGACATGCGCAACCCAAGCGCAATGACATGTGTAACCCATTTGTAATGCATGCGCAACGAATTTATTTGTAAAATGAAATAGATACTATTTAGCTTTTGAAATTAAGTTTAAACTTATAATGAAAACTACATACCTTTTAAGCCTGATTTAGATAACCCAATTGATTTACATAATTCTTGTTAAATTTTTCATTATGTATCCTGTATTTTAACGTATTGGTAGAAATTTGTAGTACAGAAATGATTGAACAAGTTAAATTATTGAACTTTGCAAGTTGCAAATTAGGCAAGTGGTCAAAATATTTTTTTTTTTACTTTCACAGTGAATGTATTAAAAATTTTAAAAGTTAATAATTATAGGATATGAACAATTATTAATTTTTGCATGGTTACCTTTGTTTTTTACTTGTTTCGGGAAACCCGGGAAGCTCCCGAAATTCGGGAATTTCTTGTTTCCCGTTACTAGGGTAATTTTCCCGTAAATTGCAATCACTAGTACCCAGTCATAATTTTTCCATCCAAATTTGTGAAGTTTAGTTTCTAACCCTGAAAATTTTATAATACCCGAATTCGGGTATTCTCTAAAATGAATGATTTTTCAAAATTCCTGACGTAATTTAGTGCCCAATCATAATTTTATCGTCCAAACTGGTGAAGTTTAGTTTCTACACCAGAAAATTTTATAAATACCCAAATTCGGGTATTTACCTAAAACATTTTCCAAATTAAATTTTCTCCCAAAACTCCTATTAAAAACTATCATCCTTTCGTAGTTATTTTCATCTCAATTGGTGAACTTTACTTTGTAACCTGGAATTTTAATAATGCCAGGGTTCGGGTGTTTCCTAAATTAACAAATTTTTCGAAAATCTTGATCAAATTTTGACACCCAATACTTTTTTTTAATTTCCGAAAAAATCAAAAAATCAATTGTTTCCTTTCACTGAAGATCAAATTATTATTTTGAGTTTACACTATACTATTACTAACTTTCGAAAGAGGCCGCTAAGATTTCGGCTATTAATGTTTCGTGTTCAGAATCAATGCAAACTTCCCCCAATGTCTTTCCAGCAATAGGTAATTGACAAACGGATTTAGATTCTCTGACTCTTCCTGCCAATATTTATATATTTTGAAAATACAGACATATAGTCAAAGCACCTGACAACAAATACAACAATAAACAAAACAATACTCTCACATAAACAGAACAAACAAAATACGTCAACTTAGAAGGACAAAGAAAACAATGATAAAAATTTTATTTTTCTACAATTACAATTGTAAATAAATACAAATTAAGACAAAGACAAAGAAATCTGTTCTTATCTTAACACACAAGAGAGAATAATAACTAATAATTATACAAAGGAAAATTGTAACAAATACATAAAAACCAATTGTTATTATTATTATGCACTGTGTAAATATCAATTTTAATAGAATTTTAATAATATCCATAGGTGACCGAATTCAAGTCTCCGAAACATTTTTTTTTCTGTGCGTCCTTTGAGTCATTCCTTATCGTCATCTCAGAAAAGCCAACATATTTTTTGGTCTACACTTTCGATTGTTCATAAAACTCTCTAATCACTTCTAGGATGACATTTTATGATTGAAAGTGATAGAAGAAGTATTTTTACGTATTCAAAGGTTAATTTCCACTATGATTTGAATACTTTTGTATGTGAAAATTGTTGTTAATAGAGGAAATGTCCAACAATGACTTACTTATACTTTAGACTTACCAACGATTGATTACTTTGGACAGGCACTAAATCGTAAGTCCGAACCTGAATTATAAAATGAATTTTTTTAAATAGAATAAAAGAAACAGGAATAAAAATTGACTACTTTTTGTAACAGCGGAAATTGTATGCCATAATTAACAGGTTGCTGGAATTTTATTATAGAAGCAAAGTTTTAATACACTGGGAGGTGTTCAGAGCCGAATACAATTTCAGTTTTGCCTAAGTCAACTGATTTATCGACATAGTTAATAAAACAAATTCTTACTTTTAACTAATTTCGATCGCTTTATCCTAATAATCCGAATTATCATCATGCGCAGTCTCCCTCGCAGATCTTAAATTCGAACTTGATAAACCCATTCTTGCTTGCCATAACTGAGGATTTTGTTCCAAAATATATAGAAAGCGTGCCTATTCTAACATAATTTTCTAAGAACCCAACCAAAGAGTATTTTTGAGACCAATGACTTGTTCTCATGCAAATATAGTAAATTTTGTGATTAATAAACATCTTATTTTTTATTGATGCTGGTGTTACAAAACAAGGTAACATGTTCTGCCTCCATTGGGCGTTTAGATGGTATGTTAACAATTTTTAATATATTGAGACGGTGTAGCGCCAATAATAGTTATTATAATAATAATAATAATTATTTTTTGTTAGTTTTGCTGCGTGCTTAATGCTCGCAGACTTTGTTAATTTAATCTTTGTTAGTTGTCTGTGAATTAGTGCTCACAGACAAGATAATTTTTATTCATTTTTGTTCAAGTCTGTGATAAGTCCACAGACTCATAATTTGTATAATTTGCATAGGAAAAACGCCCCCATGCAGTTCTCCAAAAGAAAGAAACTGCATGAGGACAGTTTTTTTAGGGAATCGAGTTCTGGTCATCAGTAGACCAAGAGGTGTTTTTGGTCTCTCTCTCCTGAGAGTTTTTGAGTTTTTAATTGTCTGTGAGTTTAGTGCTCACAGACAAATTAAATGAAAGTTTGTATTTTTGATATTATTTGTGGTCAGTCCATTTTTATTTTGTGTCATCGGTCGTGTCATCGGGTCGTGTCATCGGGTCGTGTCATCGGGTCGTGTCATCGGTTGTATCATCAGGATCTACCAGATTTCTGTTTGGGTATTTGGGATTTGGTGGGTCAGAGTTGAGAGGTCGGTGGTGTACTCTGTCTTTGTCTGTCTCTTATTCTGTCAGGCGACAGGACAGAGAGAACACATCGTAACAATATAATCCCATTCCAACATTAGTAGATATTTGAAGTCAACTGTTTAATGCAATTTTAAGAACATTTTCCTGTAGTGCCAACAAACATTTTGTGTTCCAGTCATGTTTAGGAAAGAAGGTATTTACACATGTACAACTACGTATTGCATCAGCTAATTTTTATTCCAGTTACCAAACAAACTAGGTGTTATTCTAACTTTTGGGTTTCTAACCTTATTTTCATATTATCCTAAATAATATAAAGTATTTCTCTATTTCATGAACCATGTCCTTCTTGGAAAACTAAGCATATCTTTGTGTAATTCTAAACAAAAGTAAGTGTTAATGCTATTAATGGAGATGTACCTGTCAATGTTTTGTTTCCACTAAAACTTTTGATGTTACCTAAGCATAATTTACTCTTTTGTCAACCAAACTTTTCTTGATCCAATGAATAAAAATGCAAATATTTATGGTTTGCATCCACTTAACTTTTCTATGCTATACTAAGTACATTTCCTATCATTCCAACTAACTGTTTTTCGTCTAATTTCAACTAAAAGTTTTTCAAATTTCATCAACGCTATTGTTTCGATGGTCTTCAAATTGTTATTTTCTATGCTACTAAATAGTTTTTTTATGTTGCCAACGTTGCTTTTAAAGCTACTAAAATATTTCCTCTTGTGATTGATTTCAAATTAAGTTTTAATGCTGATTTCGATCCTTTGTATGTTGTCAAGTATTTCTGATCTGTCTCGGGTAGAGAGTAATTTTGTATGTCAAAATTGGTAGCAATTTGCCATTAGTTCTTATCATACACAATATTGAGCCCAATTTTGCAGGGTAAAGGTGTGTTTCGATAATTCTATGTATGCATCCATTCATATATCTATTCATCTACCTATTATACTTCTATCAAATTATCTACCAATCTAGTTGTTCACCTATCATCGTCTATCTATCTACTCAGCTATCTATTTATCTATCTATCTATCCATCTATTTATTCATTTATTTACACATCTATCTTTCTATTTACTTATCTATCTATAGCCATATATCTACACATTTATCAATCCATCTATTTACGCATCTATGGATATATCTTGTGAGTCCATAAAAATTAACTAAAAAAATTAGACTTTAATTTTGAGTAGCGCGCAAGCGTAGTGTAAGTCTAAAGTGAAAGGAAGTCATTGTTTCCTCTATTAACAACAATTTTCACATACAAAAATATCCAAGTGATAGTGTAAATTAACCTTTGAATACGTAAAAATACTTCTCCTACCATTACTTTCAATCATAAAATGTCATCCTAGAAGTGATTACAGAGTTTTATGAACAATCGAAAGTGTAGAGCCAAAATATAAGTTGGCTTTCCTTACATGATAAGGTATGACTCAAAGGACGCACAAAAAAAAGTTTTGGAGACTTGGTACGTTCACCTATGGATATTAAAATTGTATTAAAATTGATATTGACACAGTGCATCATAATAATAACAATTGGTTTTTATGTTTTTGTTACAATTTTTCTTTGTTTAGTTATTAGTTATTGTTCTCTTTTGTGTGTTAAGCTAAGGAGAACCCATCGCTTGATGCTGAGATTTTTTGTGTATTGAAACTTTTTCTTATATTTTCCCCGAGGATTTCAATGGTATAATTTGTGTGGTCCCATGTCTAAAATGCAGTTGCCACTGATACTGGATTAAGTTGGTCCTCTGGTTCCTGTGAATTAGCGATGGCTTTTCAATCTTTATTAAATTGATTAGTAAAATTCTACAATTTGGAAATTAAGGATTACGTACCTGTTCATACTATTCCATTTTATTCGATTTTGTTAGGTCGTTAAGTAGACTTTAAATTTAAAACACATGTGTTTGAAAACAATCTAATTTATTAAAATTAACCTACCCTCAGAATTAGTTTTTGAATTAAGATTAACTAACAAATCGAAACAAAGTAACAAAAGTAGAAAAAGCAAATCAACAATGTTGAATGGAGAAAAAAATATAACAAAAAGTCAACCTCTATGAGGAATCAAACTCCCGACAAGTAAGTCAAACTCTAACGCCCAAACCACTACACCACTAGAATCGCTGTCACAAAAGTGACTTGTTTACTTTAACTTATTTCTCACTTTGTTTAAAATTATCTGGATTTCTAACTTTCAAACCCAATTTTGGGTGACAAGGAGACCACAAGGAACCACACAAATTATTCTATTGTAATCCTCGGGGAAAAATATATAAGAAAAAATTAAAATAAACAAAAAGTCTCACCATTAAGCGATGAGTTCTCCATGGAACCTGACGCAAGACTGACGCCCTATACAACCTTAATCAGGTCGCAATCCATTTTCCAAGATGTCAAACGGAGTCAATTGCAAAAATTGTTGAAAAATTAGTACACATAATTCAGTCTACCAGATTGACCTCGCCCAGGAAGACCAAAATAGCCAATAATCAAAGAGAATTCGGTTTAAAATTTAGCTGCCACCAGTATTAATTCCCAAGGCCATATCAAATATTTGGAAAATTTCGCTGGGATTAGTAGGTATTTAGTGAATACAAAAATTAAAGCCAATAGTTATCACGTGTACAAATAACAACTTCTGCACAAGTGAACGAGGATGTCCCCTATCGACGAATTGGATATTGCTGTATGATGATTGAGCTGTAATGCTAATCCAATGTTCATTTTCAATAATTATTCTACGGAAAAAAAATTTTTTTTCTTGAATGACGAAGTTGATCTGCAAAATTGCAGATTTAGGTTCTTCACCAATTAACAACTGATGTTATGTTACCCCAGAAAATTCAGGAATGGCCTAATCTTCTTGGTTGAAGAACCAAGAAGATTATTGCGCGATGCCGGATGACAAATTGGGAAATCAAATTCAGGAAGCGACAGTGGGTCAAAATGTTGATAAAAGAAATATTTATTTCTAGCAACACGGAAGATTTGCGTATTAATTCAACGATTAGGTTCATCATCAGAAAGACTTATTCCAAAAGCTAATAGTTTTTATTTTAAAATTTAAGACTATTATCCTTTTGAGTTTGACGTTCTTGAGGGAATACAACTCTGAAATTGATTGTTTATTCTTAACTTTGACCTCAAACAATCAACCAACTGAAAGAAATATTATTCAATGCCGCAGAAAACTTACTCCTGGAATGTTAGAGAACATTTCTAGGGCAAAGCAAGATAGGATTGCTTGTTCTGTTCAAATAGGTGGTTCAAATTTTGGACATATAATTCAGTAAACCCATCAATTCATTCAGTAAAAATTGAGAAATTTTCAGTAAAATTTTGAAGCTCATTTGAAGCAGCAGTACATAATGCTGAAATTTCTGCAAATACGGTCTTCTTATTGTACACATGTTTTCTAAATGGCTTCTTAGCGTACATATGCTTTCTACATACATGGTTGAGTTAAATGATATGCTGTAGATCCGAAAGGACAGAAATTCAACTCATATCATTCATTAACACGTCTATTTCTCAACTATTCTGTGTCGAATTAGAATCATTGAAATTCAACAGAATCATGGGTAGTAGTTCAAATCGGAGGTTATTGATTTCATTAATCACATCGTTTTTTAACATTTTGTGTTATTGTTACGCTTTAGAAATCATTAAGGATGATAGGTTTGATTTTGCCATTATAATACCATTTTTTACTGAAGTATATAAACAACATTTGGATAATGAAGGCCCAGAACAGTTTGTCGTTTTAGATGTTCCTGAAAGAACAGGAACATCTAAACCAAAATTCAAAAATGTGCATTTTTTAAACATTTTTACAATTTTTTACACAAATTATGTAAAAATCCTTTTTGTAATTACAACATGCTTTCCCATATATCAACGCCTCCTATTTTACCTCCACCAAATTTTGGCCAATTTAATAAGAACACGAATAAGTAGGTTTAATTAAAATAAATAAGTTACTTCATAAATTCTGTGTTTTTAAAGAATCCCACTCAAAAAATTCCAGTTAGTTTTGCATAACTTCTGAAAATAAAATAAAACACAGGGTACATATTTAATTAAATATTCCGACTTTTTATTGAAAAATGTATTTTGGCTTTCCATTTGTTACATTAAAAACAGTTTTATATAATGTGATGAAACTAATGCCTAAGTACACAGAGTTCCCAAAGACTTCTTTTGTTCTACAGTGGAAAAACTTTAATAAATAGAGAGTGTATAAGAAGTTTGGGCTCAAAAGTAGTAGAAGATACAAGAGGTAATGATTGACAATACAATGAACAAATATCTCACTTTACAATGAAATTTTGAATGCATTTAAAGTAAAAATTTTATTTTCTTCCGGATAACATTCAAAATTCTTTTATTGTTATGACAACGCCAATATTTTACCAAAAATAAGACGAAAAATTTGCGCTTATAGTATGGTTATGCGAAGCTATCCTTGATCAATGTCTTTCAACTTCTGATGTTCATTCTAGTTATTTCTGTAGCCATATTAATCCTAGCCTTTTTATGAAATCTTTCCCGACAACAGAAAATTTTAAATGGCGATAACTATCAATTACCAGAAATTAATTCTGATGTGGAATAAGCAAAAATTATTAAAAAAAAACTCATTAAAATTAAAAAAAACTCATTAAAATTTTTTTCTTGCTATCAGGTCTTCGAGGTTGCGAAAAGTGGGTTTAAGAAAACTGTAGGGCTGAAGGAAAACCTACTGAAATCTATAGTAGGCACTTCAACAGAAGTATTGTTCTAATGTAGCACAGTATCATTTATCACTGCAAACAAGAATTCTGATTTCTTTTTTTATATTCTAGTTGCAATTCACAATTTTTTAGTGTTCAACGCAATAAATTTTTCTAAATATTTTACATATTTTGTTAAATATTTTACTATATATAGTTAAATATTTTCACATCTTGATCTTAAGTACTCGCAAAATATTTGTATCATACGGGGTAAATATTTAACTCTCCACTGATAATTACATAGAGATAATTACATTTTTTGTCGTACTATTAAAAATCACAAAAAAATTATATAACAACTGCTTATATCTTCAAGAAGAAGGTTATGTAACCGTGTTTGAGGAAATTCAATGAAATGGAGGTAATTAAGACAAACAACCAACTGGTTCTGATTTCCTTATAACATAAAACATATTCCATATTTTTTTATTGTATTCCATAACATTTTTTAGAGCAAACAGGTAAATGAAAGAAAACCTTGATGATTTCATTTATTATCAACCACCATCAGGAACAATCCAATTATTTAAACAAAATATTCTGTAATTCAGTACTCATATTAAGTCCATCAGGATAGTGATTGAGTGGCTACAAAATAATTCAACAGAGCCTGCCTTTTGATACAATTACTGAATTTTGAGTTTTGATTCATAACCCGTCTTCAATAGCACAAAATTATTTTAAAAATTTTAGAATGGCCGGAGTAATTTCGATAGTAGTGACCCAACGTGCGTTGGATTACATTTTAAACCAAGAAATTAATAAAGATAAATTATTTGTTATACTCGCTGAGGAACTGCCTTATGAAGCACACAAGTCCATCGAAGAGGAACTTGGGCGACTTGAGAAAAAATACAGAGACAAAGAAATTGTAACTTTTCTTCGTATTATTTGTAAAACATCTACTGAATTCATTGACAACTACGAGATCAAGGAGTATCCCACGGTCTTCTACATCAAAGACAAAGTCAAGGTAGACGAACATGTTGGATTGGATCCAAAACCACTTGAAGAAATTATTAAAAAATATCTCAAAACTTAAAAATTTTATGTAAACCTTGAAAAATTGTTTTGATATATTATTAGTACGTAGCAATATAATTTTATAATTCTGATTAAATTCAACTCTATTGTTCTGAAATACAGCACAATTATTCAACCTTAGCAACGCTATCCACTTTCTCGAAAGCGTTTTCTACTCACAAAATTAAGTATTATTTAAGAAAAGAGGTAATAAAAATTGTGTATATATGAAATGGTTGATACCTTAATTAATACCTCTACTTCCAAATATTTCCAAATAAACATTCCCAGTTTCCTGCATGAAATGAATCATGTTTGTGAGATCACAAGTACATATGTGCTAGATCCATAAAATGTTTTTCATGATTTGCAATCACGGATTGCTTTACACAGTAATCGAAAACGAATACGAAATCTACGATGATGTGAAATTATCAGACTAACTTTATGGGCTTCTTCAAATGTTGCCTGACTGTACGTTGTGGCAGGGGGTGACCCGCCACCTTGAGATTGAGACAGAGATTGCCACAAAAATATGGTCTCCGGTGGGGTATGATCCGACGCCATAGGTTCCCCGGACCTAACGCGCTACCATTTGTGCTACAGAGCCTAGTTGTGAAACTGTCTTCAATCTCAATACTATTCCGAAACTCACCTGTCCTATCCATTAGGATAAGCCATCTCCTCCTTTTGGTCATTCATTGCCAGGTAAGGAGTCTACAATCTCATGAGTACAGTTGAGTGGATTGAGTCTATGTTCAAATCCCCACATCGTACACACAAACAGATGGATATTTAGCAAGAAAAATCAACACCAGTTCTAACTAAACCATTAACTTTTAGTAGGTGTGAGTTACTCGATTAGAATGAAACCAAATGAAACTCGAAAATACGAATATTTCAAGCTAAATATGTTGAAATTGCCTGCTAAAACACCATGTTTATAAGGTGACCGAGAATAAGTCATTTTGTATTTTATTAACTTAAGTAAAACTCCTTACGATTTCCGGATCATGACTTCCCCTCATCCGATACAAAGCGAAACGCAGGGATGGTTTACTGTTTTCATAACAGAACACCGCAAAACTAAATTATCGTTTAGTTTAGGATCCTTATCCAAACATTGACATGCCAAGTATCTCGAGAATTGTGAAACTTAAGTCATCAAAATTTCATTATTTTGACAACGGTTGCACCATATGAAATTTAACTTGAATTATAATTAATTATATTTCTTACACGAAAACACAAATGAACAATAAACATTATATTTGAATTTGTTGTGCAATAACTCGAGTCTGGGAACGTTCAATTTTATGTAGTGTTCCCAAACGTCAAGGCATTACCTTTCACACAAGGTACTGAAGAAACAATCAGANTCAATTTTATGTAGTGTTCCCAAACGTCAAGGCATTACCTTTCACACAAGGTACTGAAGAAACAATCAGAAAAAGTGTTTAAGCATACGTGAATTAATACTTTGAANTTACACGAAAACACAAATGAACAATAAACATTATATTTGAATTTGTTGTGCAATAACTCGAGTCTGGGAACGTTAAATTTTATGTAGTGTTCCCAAACGTCAAGGTATTACCTTTCACACAAGGTACTGAAGAAACAATCAGAAAAAGTGTTTAAGCATACGTGAATTAATACTTTGAANTATTACCTTTCACACAAGGTACTGAAGAAACAATCAGAAAAAGTGTTTAAGCATACGTGAATTAATACTTTGAATCAGAATCAAGTTTAGTCTATTTTGTAGAGTGAATAAATGCTCATGGATGAAAAATTTAAATTACGCTTCTATTTGTTGTTATTGAACACGTAGTTATATTTATTATTCGACAACTAATAGATCAATTATTTCAATAATTGAGCAAACTGTTTAATCTAAAATTGGGACCCCATAGCATTGATATTTAAAATAGATAATTTATCTATCTTCTTAATGAAAATTGTTAGATATCATAAATTTGAACCTGCTGATTCATACAAACCAATTCGGAAGTTATCTATTGTGAGTGCTGATGACATTGGCCACTTTTTGTCTTTGGACCTTCACAGCGCATTCGTTTTTGCAAATATACACAACGAAAATTTTCCCTAGCCTAGGCCAGTTTTAGAATTTTAGGATTAACCATTTAACGCTTCCATTTAGACAAATGGAAAATTGGGGAAATTAAAAAACTGGTGGATAAAGTCATCCGCAGCAGTCGGGTGACTTTGGCCACATGAGTTTTTTTTACATAGAANATTAAAAAACTGGTGGATAAAGTCATCCGCAGCAGTCGGGTGACTTTGGCCACATGAGTTTTTTTTACATAGAATGTCAATCTTTCACTTGATAGGTGACTTTGGCCATTTATAAAGTTTTAAAAAACAATGAATGACACTAGCATTAATGCTTAAATTAAATGATTTCATTTAATTTAAAACAACAACGTTTAAATGAGAAAAGGAAANGACACTAGCATTAATGCTTAAATTAAATGATTTCATTTAATTTAAAACAACAACGTTTAAATGAGAAAAGGAAAGCAATTTTGAACTAGATTTAATGACAATGATCAAAATTTATTTGAAATGCTCCAAAGTCCGGTTTCGGACAATAGTGTTTGCTATTCTATTGAAATCAAGGTCAAAATTTTTTCAAAAACACTGACGCTAGAANCGGTTTCGGACAATAGTGTTTGCTATTCTATTGAAATCAAGGTCAAAATTTTTTCAAAAACACTGACGCTAGAAACTTCTTCCAACAAGCCAGTGACACTTTCCCTTGGCTTCACATTCATTCGCCTTCCTCTTTTTTCACGTGTGGTTACCTTCGCATTTTTAGATCGAATATCTTTAATATGGTTCAGGAAAATATCACCAACTTTATTTTGTGTATTTGTTTCATTTAGAAACTTTTTTTAAACTTATGCGACATCACACTGGCAGATTTTAGTACACGTGAATCAGGCAGTCAAATTTTTTGCACTGTTTTTACCAATATCATTTAGGCATTTTTTTAACAGTCTAGGAAATTTTATTTTGGCCACAGGTCCACTTTTCTTTTGAACTTTCTTCCATTATGTTAACGTTTTTCGCCAGCATCGTTTTAGCGGTCCGAAGAACGCGAAATCAAGAGTCAGATGAGCTGTATTAGGTGGTATGAAGATAAACTCTATCTGATTTTGATGTGCTAGTTAGATAACTTCAACTGAGAAATGACTAGACAAGTTGCATTCGAGTACAACAAACTTCCCTTACATCTTCTTTCTGTAAGGAATTATAATAGTTCGGCACCAATCTTCGAAGAAAACAGCATCAAACCACCCACTGTTTGTAGCTGCATATATTGCGTTGGCAGGACCTTGTTGTGCCAACTCGGATAAATATTCTTCGCCTTGTAGATAACAAAAAGAGGAAGAAGATCAGTTCCTGATGTGTTGGTCCTACTTGTATCGCTGTTCCTCTCAGGATATTTTGGACTTCTTTTAAACAACACGCTTAGCGGTGAAAGAATTAATAAGGACTTTCGAATCAATTTTCGAATATTTTTTCATTTAAACTACATTATAAACAAGTACAATATATAAAATTTTTATAAAAAGCAATCAATTCATTCATAGATTCTAATGAAAAATTATTAGTTAAAAAGTTTATTTTAATTGCTAAAAATTAAAAAAAAATTTAGAAAATTATAAAAATTCTAACCCGTTTCTTCTTCAAATTTGACATAATCTTGCAAGATTATTAATTATTTTTGAATTATTAATTCAACTTATTCAAATCTTCAATTATCTCATCCACTGAAGTAGACAACAAGTCGAAACGTTTGGTATTTTAAATAAACTTTACTTTCAATACAACGTAGATTACGATCCTCATCACTTATAATTTTGCAAGATGTTTTGTTACTGGAAACTCAAATTCTTGCTAAAAACTAAACATAAATTATGGAAATGATTTATGAGAAAGATTAAACGTTTCATTGGTTTCAAGTATTCAAATAATATTATTGATTATTTCTATTACTATTACTATTTCTATTACTAATATTATGCTAAAATACGTCTCTTTGTGTGAAAAATGCAACTTTTGTCAGACATCAATCAACAAGCCTATTTCGTATTGCCATAAGCTACGTGCTTACTAAAATTCGTGTGGTAGAAGGCAAAGCAGCAGTAGAAAATACATTGTCGCTGTCGTGCCGCCTTCTGGTGNTCAAGTATTCAAATAATATTATTGATTATTTCTATTACTATTACTATTTCTATTACTAATATTATGCTAAAATATGTCTCTTTGTGTGAAAAATGCAACTTTTGTCAGACATCAATCAACAAGCCTATTTCGTATTGCCATAAGCTACGTGCCNCTTTTGTCAGACATCAATCAACAAGCCTATTTCGTATTGCCATAAGCTACGTGCTTACTAAAATTCGTGTGGTAGAAGGCAAAGCAGCAGTAGAAAATACATTGTCGCTGTCGTGCCGCCTTCTGGTGGGAACCCGACTGGTGGGAACCCGACTGGTGGGAATTAAGAGTTCTGTTGAAGAATTCTTTCGAATTTTGCGAAAATTCAAAAAGCAAAAAACATCCAAAATTCGAATCTTTCTATATAAAACTTTTTTTTTTTGGAAAATGGAGCTATTCAAAACAAAACGAATTCGGATCGCCAAATTTATAAATCGTAATCACTTACTTCCGCACACTGATTCTGGTGATAAATTCTCTGTAGAATACACTGGAATACTATAGAATTCGTCAAACCTTTACCATTCATTAGCGGAAGTAGGCATTCGATGTCATTAAAAATTGACGAATTTACGGGGGATGGGGGATTACTTTGTCAAAAACAATTCCATATAAATTTTATTCCACAAATGAATGTAAATTAATATATTAATTCAGATGATCAAATTTAAATTGGCAATTAACGTTCCGACGTGAACCGTAAGTTCAAGTATCACAAAGTAACGTTTGAGCAAATAAATTTAAATCTTGCAATTAGAATCGAATATCGTGAAATTATTCCATCAAATGAATATAAATATCACCGATAAGCCTTAAATTGCGCATTGGATCGTCGATATGTCTGTAATTATTAGCATTTATTTTGAATCGAAGTGCGGCATACAAATTCTTTAGTTGATCAAATTAAATAAACATTACTTTAAAAATCACTCTGATCTCCAGTACAGAACAATGCAGTAATATTATCACACATTACCTTCCTTCTAAAAAATAATAATTTGATTACCACACATATGTAGATATGTTCATACTCTATCAAATTGCCTTAAAATGATTCACAGTTTATTTGTGATGTTTCTTTCTTATAAATTCATCAATTTTGGAAGAAATCTGTGACATCGGCTGACTTCCTCTTATGACTTCTACAGATGTAAACAATTCAATGGTGTTCTAAGGTATACTGCAGCAATTTTCAAATACGAATCACCATGCCTAGAGGTGCGGAAGCAGGTGATTCCGGATTTTGAATTTAGTTTTCCGATTCTTTTGTTTTATTATTCTGAAGTCATTCCTGAACGTATTTGTCTCAAATCATGCTCAATCAACTCACATTTCTTAAAAATTTGGTTTTCATTCAATAATAACATTAATGTTTCGGATATATCGGATATTTTGCAAAAAGTTTTTTTTCAAGTGAATCAAGTTAAATCAGTTTGCCAAGGTTGCAATGAATGTGCATGACAGCAAGGAACAAGTTTTTCTAGACAATTTTTTCAACTCTTTTGTTGTAAAATCAATACATTTAAGGATTGGCATCGATACTCGTAAATTAAATGTTTCGGACCAAAGTGGGAATGTTATCTGGAATTTAACAATGAATTAGTAATGTCATAAGGGAAAAATCACAACTGTGATTTCAGAGACATAATAAAAACTAATATGATTTCAAGATTGAAGTTTAATTATTATATTTTTTTTACGAATTAATTTTTTTGGAAAACATCAATAGCTCCCAGTCATTTGTATTAATTTTTATATATCTTACACTAATTATTATATATCTTTCAGAAATTATATAACAATAAATCGGAAGAAATATTTGCTATATACGTTGAAACTTCTCAAATTTCCTTTTTTCTTAAGTATAATAAATGAGTTAGAAGTTTTCTTATTTGATGTGAATGGCTTGAACCATACTAAATCAAACCGTTCCCCGAAGATACGGCGCACAAAAATACCGTGCGGAAAATACGGCACCGAAATTACGGTGCCGAAAATACAGCACCAAAAATATGGCGCCAAAATTACGGCATCGAAATTACAGCGCCTGGAAAATACGGCGCCTGGAAAATACGGCGCCTGGAAAATACGGCGCCTGGAAAATACGGCGCCTGGAAAATACGTCACATGAAAAGTACGGCGCATGGAAAATAAGGCGCATGGAAAATACGGGGCCGAAATTGTGAAACGGAATTTGTTTAAAAATTTTTAGGCTGTATTAATTATCTTAATAAATAGATAATGCCAAACATTTAAATATAGTTTATAAAATANGCCGAAAATACAGCACCAAAAATATGGCGCCAAAATTACGGCATCGAAATTACAGCGCCTGGAAAATACGGCGCATGGAAAATACGTCACATGAAAAATACGGCGCATGGAAAATAAGGCGCATGGAAAATACGGGGCCGAAATTGTGAAACGGAATTTGTTAAAAAATTTTTAGGCTGTATTAATTATCTTAATAAATAGATAATGCCAAACATTTTTTATATCAAATATTTTATGAATAGGACAACCTCATAATAAGCAATATATACAAGCAGATGAATTGTAGATAAACGTCAAAAAAATATTAGCTGAAGGCACTAACACAAAGTTGATATTCTTTAGTTGTAGTATATTTATTTCCTATNACGTCAAAAAAATATTAGCTGAAGGCACTAACACAAAGTTGATATTCTTTAGTTGTAGTATATTTATTTCCTATCCGTACAGCCGAATATAGTTGATTTTCAATAGAGGTTTCAGGAAAACAGAGTCAACCACTGGTCATGTGACTAAAGGAAAGTCAGAGTAGTGAGCTCATTTATTGTTCCGGTACATATTAAATAATAATAAATAATCATTCTCGTGTTCCCAGTCAGGGTTTTCAGTGCACTACTAAATTGCAGAGGGTGTAAGTGTAAAGAGAGCCTGAACACAGCACCACATTTGTAATATTAAGTGTCCTGATAAGTTAAAAAATTTTATCGTATAAGTTTTCTAAGGCATACGTCGGTGCAGTTGTTTTATTACTCGTAGATGTATATGTTTTTAGATTGAATCAAATAAGGAATAGTACAATAAATTGTATTGTCATAGACACGTTTACCACGCATCTAGTTTTGAAAGTCATAAATTGGGTGCCTTATTTTCCATGTACCGTATTTTTCAATTGCCGTATTTTCTAGGTGCCGTATTTTCCATGCGCCGTATTTTCCAGGCGCCGTAATCTCCAGGCGCCGTAATTTCGATGCCGTAATTTCGGCACCGTATCTTCGGCACTGTATTTTCCGCGCAGTATTTTTGTGCGCCGTAATTTCCTGCGCCGTATTTTCATAGAACCAAATCAAACACATTCACTTAAGGACTAGTTGATAGGATAGTGTATTTCACCAATCACCAAGCTCCTTCTCTTCTAAATAACATTATATGGAGTAAACATGTCTTGAAACCACTTTATTGTATTTAAAATTTTTAATCACATAAATTATTTCTGTAGACATACTTNTCCTAAATAACATTATATGGAGTAAACATGTTTTGAAACCACTTTATTGTATTTAAAATTTTTAATCACATAAATTATTTCTGTAGACATACTTTTCTGCTGTTGAAAGAAGAAAATATTTTCTAGAAATGTNACCAAATCAAACACATTCACTTAAGGACTAGTTGATAGGATAGTGTATTTCACCAATCACCAAGCTCCTTCTCTTCTAAATAACATTATATGGAGTAAACATGTCTTGAAACCACTTTATTGTATTTAAAAATTTTAATCACATAAATTATTTCTGTAGACATACTTTTCTGCTGTTGAAAGAAGAAAATATTTTCTAGAAATGTNATTTTAATCACATAAATTATTTCTGTAGACATACTTTTCTGCTGTTGAAAGAAGAAAATATTTTCTAGAAATGTTTAAATATATTAGTTATCCAATCCTTTCAAATTTAATAGATTTCAATTATTTTTGTTGTTATGAGTATTCAAGTTTTCATTTTATTAGAAGCAACAACTATTACTCAATACTCATACGGTATACAAATCGGTGTACGAAGGTTTCAAAATTATCATTAGGAGCGAATTTGAAAAACTGAAAAATGAAAAATCACAAATACAGCCTTTATTATTCTTTGCAACCTGTGATTGCAGTGTGTCTTTTGATAACTTTTTACGGGATGCTCTATCTGTTCTACTTTCTTTATTAAATAATTTTGAACACTAATTTTGATCAGAACACTACAGAGTTCTGTAGTGTTTCCTCCCACTGACCTGTGAAGGTGATGGCTAAATCAATACTCATAAACGAAAACACAGGCCATTCTACCGTTTTTTTTTGTTGGAGTAAGATTTGAAAGAGAACAGTCAGCGTGACGCACCCAAGCTGAAAATCTCCGAGCTTCACTACTTACTAAAACATAAAAATAGAAGTATGAGTCTCTTCCTCGGCTAAAGAGACACTTAAGATAACCCACCCTGTATTTCTTCAGAAGTGTTCGCTGCAGAGTAGCTTAAATTGACTTTTCAAAAAAAAAGAATTTTTTTTTAATTTTTTAAAACAACCAAACAATTCCATTGGATAGAATGTTCAACCTTGGAGGAAATAATTTTCAAAAAGTATTTCGCAAGGTTCACTTTCCACACTTCATTCTTAAATGTTTGTCAGTTGAAACAAAATTTACAATGCATTATATAATTTATAATCATTACTGTTGACTTCTAAAGTGTGATTTGTAAAATTTAGAGCTTCAAAAAAAGAAGCATTGAATCATCATTTATGAAATTTCTATTCACAAGAATAGAAATTAGATGGATTTTGTCAAATTTTACCAATTTTTTTCTCACGAACTGTCTTACGATTTTTCTTATAATTTGGTTACAGTAGAGAATTCATTTAACAATCCTAAAGCAGTCTCGTTCGTCAGCGAGCTACTACAGTCACGAAAGTACTTCTACAAAGTTTTTCAGCACTCAATCTGTCGTTGGTTAACATCATCATATAAAATAAACGAAGTTTATATAGAATAGTTGACCCAATTTTACAAAGCTAACCATACTATTTTACCCTTATATGAAATATGGGTAAATAATCACTTTCTAATAAGTTTGCGGATGTTAATGATTGATTACAAATGACTTGTATTCAGATCAACTAAAGTGGAGGTCAAAAATGAGTAACATACTAAATTTATCTAATAAATTAATATTGTTTTGCTCTTCATGTTCAAAATAAGTGATACGCTTTATTTCTGCCAACAAAAAATTTCACTTTATTAAATGTTTACAAGATTGTGTTTATGATATAATTAAAACGTTGACATGGTTATTTCATTTGTTCATGTTGGGTTATTCTAATTGCTTAGTTGTGTTTGTAGACGAGGAACCTGATGGCAAACGTAAAGTCGACTGGGTACCGTTTACTTCCTTACCGTGGTCACAGTCGACATGTCTACGGTTACGTGTTGCTGGAGGTGTTGCTGTAGGTGACGGCGCCGGAGGTGCAGGCACATCACTAGAGGCATGTGTAGATGTTATAATAATATCTTCGGATGCATTTTCATCCTTCAGGTACTCTCTTTCAACTGGTGACATCGTACTTGTAGTTAGTCCTGTTCACAATTGTTGAATTCAATTTACATACAATTTGAAAATTGTTTTGCAAATAGTTTCTAAATTTAACATACGCTTTATTTGAATTTTACTGATTTACTATATAAAGGATATGTGATTTGAACACATAGTTCACTGCCGACAAATGATAGGAAATATAATGATTGCCAGACATTTTTATGTGTATTTTATTTTTTACTTCGCGTATCTTTTTCTTAAAAAGGCAAAACATAACAATAAACACNGACATTTTTATGTGTATTTTATTTTTTACTTCGCGTATCTTTTTCTTAAAAAGGCAAAACATAACAATAAACACATTGTGTTTTTAATAATTTTAAGTTTATAACGTTTATGGATTTTGTGGACATAAAGCTGTTACTTTGTCAGGGACGTGGCACCAATCAAAATTTACACTTTAGAAAAACGATAAGAAGTTATGGTTTGCGCTGCTTTTGAACTTATAAAATTTATGAACTTTTTTTTAAAGGATATATCAAGATTACAAGAACAATTCACGTCTGTCTAAATAGTTTCTCAAATTCAAAGTCTNGACATTTTTATGTGTATTTTATTTTTTACTTCGCGTATCTTTTTCTTAAAAAGGCAAAACATAACAATAAACACTTTGTGTTTTTAATAATTTTAAGTTTATAACGTTTATGGATTTTGTGGACATAAAGCTGTTACTTTGTCTGGGACGTAGCACCAATCAAAATTTACAGTTTAGAAAAACGATAAGAAGTTCTGGTTTGCGCAGCTTTTGCACTTATAAAATTTATGAACTTTTTTTAAAGGATATATCAAGATTACAAGAACAATTCACGTCTGTCTAAATAGTTTCTCAAATTCAAAGTCTTNTTTTTTTAAAGGATATATCAAGATTACAAGAACAATTCACGTCTGTCTAAATAGTTTCTCAAATTCAAAGTCTTTCTGTAACACAACTACTTTACAACATGGCAAAATTATAAATTGAAAACATTTAAAATATTTCCCGCTTTTACAAGGAATACTTTTGAATTCTAAAAATTATATACCTTTGTAGACTCGAATTTCAAATTGGTCTACTACGACTTCTGGTAAAGTTTTTATATTCTATAAAACTCTATAAACTTTTAAGGTGATTATAAACGAAAGAGTATCTAATATTACTATCTATTGTAAAATTATAACAAGTATTATAATTGTAAAGAAAAAATAGTACAAAATCAGTGAAAAAAAGTTTCTACTGTGTAAACTAATTCCATTTCTCAGAAAGCTTTCTTCGTACAACCTGGTTTTTAGATTCATTAAACTCTCATTATCAATTCCAAATGCAGACAGATAGCAATATTTCCATTCATTGAGTAGAGCTGGGTTTAAATGGTTTACTCTAAATAAGATATTTTTGGCAAAATTTAAAATAAAAAAATTTAAATTTAATGTCCATTATATACATTTTTATTATAGTTTATATATTATAACAAGAGAATCTAAGAATGTTTAACTCTGAAGTGAGGTAATTTTTAAACTAAAATTTCACAGGGTGTCGTGATTTGAATTAATGGTGTCATGATTTCGAAGTCTAAAAAAAAGATNTTTTAAACTAAAATTTCACAGGGTGTCGTGATTTGAATTAATGGTGTCATGATTTCGAAGTCTAAAAAAAAGATACTTTTTTCTCGAAAGGATTGTATTTATTTGGTTTCATTCTACACTCAAAATTAAAATGGGATTTTTGCATTAAATGCAAAATTTTATGTAAAATGAAGACTTAATAGGAAAAACAAAATTGTCAAGAAGTACCTTTTGCACTAGTAGCCCATATCCCCAACAAAAGAAGTTGGCTTACAAACAGGAAANTTTTAAACTAAAATTTCACAGGGTGTCGTGATTTGAATTAATGGTGTCATGATTTCGAAGTCTAAAAAAAAGATTATTTTTTCTCGAAAGGATTGTATTTATTTGGTTTCATTCTACACGCAAAATTAAAATGGGATTTTTGCATTAAATGCAAAATTTTATGTAAAATGAAGACTTAATAGGAAAAACTNGGGATTTTTGCATTAAATGCAAAATTTTATGTAAAATGAAGACTTAATAGGAAAAACTAAATTGTCAAGAAGTACCTTTTGCACTAGTAGCCCATATCCCCAACAAAAGAAGTTGGCTTACAAACAGGAAATTTGATACAACCATTTAAATTTGTATTTCAACAAATTTTGAAAATATATCACAGCTTGTATAAAATGACTATAAATAAGTGATGAGTAGTATTTTTTTAATGTTTATATATATACTAACTTTACACCAGTGAATCAAGGTGGAGGTAAAGCGGATATGAGGAACAAACAGAATTCGTGAATTTTATAGGAAATGTTGAAGGAAATTGATTATAAACATAGGATTAACGAATTAACGAAACAAAAATAATAGAACAATAAGAAATTTTGTTTCAAGTGTTTATCAAAAACTGTTAAATCTCATCATGATTAAGCAAAACACCTTTCAAATATTCATACTTATGTACAATGGGACGGAATAAAAGCAATAACTTGTGGAATTGAATGACAGACCTGTAGCAAAAAAACTTTATTCAACACTGATGTACTAAGCATTACAATGACAGCTCGATATAATAAAGTTTGGGGTATAAGAACAATCCGTTATAGAATTATAAAATGGATTCTTGGTTTTTATGGAACCAAGGAAGTTGTAATGTTCTTTTTTACAACAATCTCCCCATCACAACATAATTAAAAAATTTTATTTTAATTTTCTCCAAAATATATAAAATTTTAGTTAGAGCTTTAGAAGACATTTTCTTCTATGATTTGTGATTTTCCATTTCAAATTTCTTCATGATTTCAGTGAGTATAACTAGCTTTAAATTAAGTAATTTATCATGTAAAACAAGAACTTGGATTAAATTTTTGGTGAAACGACTAACGTCAATTTTACTTATAGATGCAATGTGAGTTAACTGTAACGAACAGAGGTAAAACCGCTCATTGAAATCTTGGAAAGGTTACACATAAATGTTCTTCAATTGTCTACTTATTAATCTCACTTTTGTGTCATATTCAATATATGAGATTGCCGATAAATTATGACCGATGCCTGCCTGAACTTTACTTGTTGCATTAATGCTGTTTTAGACCATGAAACTAAATTGGAATTGATCACAAATTTGCTTCAAATAGAAAATATTATTTTCAGGTCGGAATTAAATCTGACTGTAATTCAACGCACCACTTGCACATTAGTTGGATCGTAGTTCTGAAGTAAATGTACTATAGTTTTGCTTCAATAGGTATGTTTTAATATAAAGAATTTTAGATGATGTGTGTGTCAGTTTATACAACATAGATACAATATCTCAAAAATTATATACTATTCGATTAAAACTTGTTAGTCAAATGGTATTTTTAATGATTTGAGTGAAGTTGTCTAAATTAAATGCATTCAGTTCGCTAAAAGGAATCAAGAGCCACCTCATTTTTAAAGCAGAGAATCAGTTTGGCAATTCAGTGAGGGAATTCAGTTTCCATTCTGAAAACTCTACCACCCTGAAATCATTTTGAAGAAATTTTTGACCTTTGATTTTTGTTCATTTGATGTTTAACTCTAATAAATAAATATTTTAATAATTAAAAACACATTATACTTTGTTGCGAAACACAAATAGATTTTGATTGTTTTCGATGAAACTCTGAAAATTTTCGGGGATTGACGTAGTGTATTTGCATTTCAAATTGTTCTCTGTTGGCCGTAATTTATAGTAAGAAAAACAATTAATTACGCTGGCTAACNACCTAACAAATTTAAAGCGACACAGAAACTCCTACACAGGATGGTGCTTGCTACACTTGAATGAAAGTAGAAATTGACTATACAGTGTGGAAATCTTAGTAGGAGACAATGATACCTAAGTTCACCCACCCCACCCGAACTAAACAGCATATACGAGAACTATGGTGTCTATGGTGTTTATGGTGTCTAGGACGGGTGGGGTGGGTGAACTTGGGTATCATTGTTTCCTACTAAAATTTCCACACTGTATTTATTGTAGAGTGCAAAATGTTATATTATATTTTGCTCCGACGTCACCCAATACTACCCTATTTCCTGGCTGTAGAGAATGTATATAGTAAAGACTATAGTAATTTGAGTAAAAGTTAATATTCCTTCAGATACAAACATTGTNCTGTAGAGAATGTATATAGTAAAGACTATAGTAATTTGAGTAAAAGTTAATATTCCTTCAGATACAAACATTGTCTTTAAAAATGGTGTTTTGGTGCACTATAAATTGCCTAGTGCTGTTTCCAGTAACTGAACGATTGAAAATTTAAAAATATTTCATATGTGCATCGCCTCACGCTAAGGAGGAGTGTGACTCAAACACTTTGGAATAGCCAGGATATACGTCATTGGCCTCTATTATAACAGTCAAGAAATCGAAATAACCAAGACATTTGACATTTGCCATAAGCGTCTGACAAGGATGCCTTGTTTTGAAATAAGTTAAATTGCCGTTGAGAGACAGAGGTGAAAAGACTATCGTATAAGGAGATGTGGAATAAAAGCCTACTGTCGGAAGGGTCATCAGAGGTAGGGATATGGAACAGATGACTGCAAGAGGAATGATTGTGGGAGAAAGGAATCCATACTTATTCCACTTTTGCATGCATTNTATGGAACAGATGACTGCAAGAGGAATGATTGTGGGAGAAAGGAATCCATACTTATTCCACTTTTGCATGCATTCATTCTACTTTATGCGTGCAGTTTACAATTACACATGTAATGACAAATGTCAACGTCTTTGCGAATGATGATTCCAGGTGTTTTAACATGAAGCAATTTTTGTGTCCCGGCCTGTGCTGAAATTTTCAGAAACTACCAAGAATTTTTCAATTTTACTTGAAACACTAGTTTGAAAAGCACATGAAACATGAGGAATACGTAAAATCTTGAAAATATGCGAAAAAGATTCTTTAATAAAATTTTCAATCAAGTATTACTGAATGCAGTAATGATATTAGAGATGTGCAAACCTGTGTAGTAGGATCCAAATCCAATTGACATGACTGGACCATATCTCTTTGCAAGGACACTTAACTGACGATGTGGAAATACTGAATGGATCATATGCATTTGCGGTAGACTTCCCAAAATCGGCCATCGAATTGGTCCTAAGTAGAATTAAATTAAACTAAAATGTATTAATATAGTTCAACAATTACCTGGGGCTAGATTTTCTCCGAAATGGGCAATATGTCTCGTCAAAATGGAAATGAAAAGCATTAGCATTCCAATAGCAATAATTATAGAAATCATAATGACGTTTTTCTGTAACACTATTTGTTCAATTACAACCAAAGCCTCTAAGGTATTCCCTCCAATCTTCAACTTGAACTAAAATAAACTGAAACGAAGATAAAAAATTATAAGAAGGCATGGAAAATGTTCGGTATCTTGACGTCCTTGATGGAGACGTAAATACAGACTTAGCGTTAAGCATCAATGATACTGAAGCTTTATGTAAACAAATAAATTAAAGTAAATGTTATAAATCCTGTTACTTTAGCATCTAAAACTAATTAAATTCCATATATGAAATGAGGAAACGGTACAACATAGGAGCAAGAATATAAAACGCTCGAAAAGCCAGTTCTGAAAGTTTCGACTTTTTGTCCGTTTTCATCAAACTTTGTTTTATCATATAAATTATTGAATGAAATCAATAAAAAACCAAATATTCAACTTTGCTGTTACGTAAAATAATTTTTTTTTGAAAGAGAGGGGAAAAACAATTTGTGGCCGAAGCGTGCGCCGAGTGCACAACTCCCAGTTCCACGCTCTTTTCACACAAATGAAAAGTTGCCNCATTTGTGGCCGAAGCGTGCGCCGAGTGCACAACTCCCAGTTCCACGCTCTTTTCACACAAATGAAAAGTTGCCATACTGAAAAAGATTATATATTTTGGTAGGATTTTTTTGTAAAAAAAAGGAAAAACCAAACGGCCACACGGACGAGCAGTTCCTCATTCTTTATCGATTTATTTAAACGAGCAGTAGCTCATGTTGTTATAGTTTTCAATTTCTAGATAAAGAGAATTGTTCCGTTTTCGATTTGTACGAAGATTTGAATTTTGATGTCGAATTTTGATGTTGATTTCGGTTTCCATCACTTGGTACTATGAATTTTGAATACCAATAGTTATTTATCTAATGAAATTTTGGTTTTATTTGTAAAGACTTGTAACTCAGCTCGAAATCTAAATTTCTATTTCTATGTGTGGAAGGCTAATAAATTTCGATTCCAATTTTGCAACGCTTCAACTTTTGACATTTCGATTTTTATTGGCCAATGTTCAAGTATTCAATTTTTCGTAACTTAATTCTGAAACTTTACTGTACTTGACTGTGGCGTCTCAGAGTTACAGAAACTTGTTTTTCAATAAATCATAACTTTTGACCCTATGATCGTAGTAGTAAGCTGTTTTTTAACACGTTCCACTACTTTTCAATATTTTTTCATAATAATATGTCAAATGCATCGAAAAAANGTAAGCTGTTTTTTAACACGTTCCACTACTTTTCAATATTTTTTCATAATAATATGTCAAATGCATCGAAAAAATTTTATCAACCATCCATAAACGGGAAAAATTATTACTCGAGGATTTTCTCCAGTAAAGAGTAACTTGTCGCTTGTAAAGTAAAATATTTTTCCACCCTGTATTAGAGTCAATTTTCTATTTTTTTCTCATCTGCAATCACCATCAAGTATATATTTTATAATTTCNTTTGCATGAAAACCACCATGCGAATTGAAGCTGCGTCTTGGACGCGCGTCCAAGACGCAATGGAAAATCGCTGCATCTCGACGCAGAGCGGATTCAACTTCTTCAACAAAAAGTACGCGTTCGGTGGAGCAAAACATGTTTTTGAAATCTGGACTTCAAATTTTGACACCTCCCAATCAAAAACCCTCAACTCTTTCATTTATTGACCGATTTCGATGAAATTTTGTATGAGCATTGAGGTACCACATTTTTTTGTTTTTCAAAATTTTAATTTTTTTGAATTTTTATTAAATTTTGAAAAGAGGATTTTTCAAAAAAATATTTTGATTGTGTTGGGTATTGTTCGACTCGTACTACTCTTGAGAGCATCACTGAACGCATCAAACCATGTTTAGAGCAAAAATAAAAATTGAAAAGAATTTTTTTTTTGAAAAATAAATACCAGAGTCAAGATACCCGATCTCGAACCTCAGCACCGACCACGAAAATCTACGGCACAGCCCAGCCTTCGGAATTGCTTGGAAAACGTTGTACTAAAAACCTACGTGTGCTACTCATTCGAAACGAAAAGACAAAGTCCAGACAGCAGTGCAGTTCGCTTATAAATTTACCACTAAAACAACAGTGTAGTTCGCTTATAAGAGCATTACTCACACAGCGTTCGCTTATAAGAACTAAGTTAACAAATCTGCTATACTGAGTTCTTAGGTTTCCGATAAGTGCCGGCCTCGGCAATTATTCGATAAAAACAACTAACGTAATCTAACGTAACACCCTAAATCTAACACTAACAACTTAATCCTAACCTAACAACCGCAATCTAATCTAACAAACTAAACAACATAAATAACTTAAAACTAACCTAACAACCTAAACCTAATCGAGTAAACTAAACCTAACTAATAACCTAAACCTAATCTAATAACATAAACTTAACCTTAATAACCTAAATCTAACACTAACAACCTAAACCTAACCTAATAATACTGTAGTAATGGACTGTAGTAACTACAGCCCATTGACAGATAAGCTTTAGGTAGTTAGAGGTTTGGTTTAGGTTGTTAGCTTAGGTTAGCGTAGGTTTAGGTTGTTAGATTGCATTTAAGTTCTTAGGTTAGGTTCTTGGATCGGATAATTGCCGAGGCCGGCAATTGTCAAAAACCTAACTCTGTATAGTTGAATTTGGTCAGTGAACTGAGCCAACTTATAAGCGAACTTATCTGCTGTCTGGGCTGTACCCATAGTTGAATTTGGTCAATGAAAAGGGTTGATCTTATAAGCAAACTGCACTGTATCTTTTCGTTTCGAATGGGTAGCACACGTTTTTAGTATAGTGTTTTCCGAGTCATTACAAGGGATGGGCTGTGTGGTGGATTTTTGTGATCGGTGCTGGGGTTCGAGATTGGGTATCTTGACTCTGATAAAAAAAAATAGAATTTTTTCTAATTCTTTATCATCACGTTGCTATGAGATTCTTCGCATTACTCTGCGCCATTTGCTCTGTAAATGGACCATATGAGCCTAAAATTTGTAATTGAATAGTTAAAACTAATATTAAGTGCAATATTTTTTAGTTTTTCGAAATTTTTAGTTTTTTTATTTTTATTAAATTTTGAAACAAAATTTTTCAAAAAAAAAATCATTTTGATCGAGCAAATAATGCGAAGGATCTCAGACTAACGTGATGGACGATAAAGCATAAAAATATTATTTTTTAGGAGTCGAACAATACCCAACGCGATGTTTTTTTTTGAAAAACTCTTCAAAATTTAATAAAAATACTGAAAAATAAAATAAAAATATATATATAGCAATTGAGAAATGCGATTAGGTATGCTCATACAAAATTTCATCGAAATCGGTCAATAAATGAAAAAGTTGACAAGGGTTTTTGAAACCAATTTTCTCAACTTCAGACCCTAGCCCCCCATAATTCTGGAATTTTTTAAATTATGTTTTCTTACTCCACGCATGCACTTTAGGTAATGGGACGTGTCAAAATTTAAAATCCAGAAAATGTCGAACCAGAATTTTTTTAGTTAGGTTACAGTGAACTTAACTTTAAAAACTTTATTCTAATTTTTAGCACTATCGCACTTAGGTGAAATGTATTGATGTTTTAGTTATAATGAAAACTGACATGCGCATGCGTTACTGGACGCGCGTCTTTGGACGTGCGTCTCTACGCATACGAAAACGCACTGTTCTCTGCCATGAAAACTAGCCTTTAGAGAGTTATGAAATAAAGGCTAATACAGTGGAATTCGTTTAATGTCACTTTTTCTGTCACAAGTCTCTTTGTATCACCAATTTAAAAATTCCCGGCGAATGCCCTTGCACTTAAGGGTAAGTGTTAGAAGAAACATGGGAAATTTATTAAGTATTATTCTCTATTTCTGTAATTATACGGTTAAACTCCAGGTCAAGGTCATCAAAACTAAGCTTGTCATTCTCTCTCATGTTCCACTATCTATTCTAGATTAACTCTAATATATTTTCGATAATATATTCTAATATTCAATTGCGCTTAGGAAGTAGTAGATACATAGAATTCGTACAAGGTGGTAATTCTCTAAATTCTCTAATAAACCCAAAAAAAATTGAATACGTGGGTTTTTTGGATTCTCTTCTCAAAGTCTCTCAAGATCAATTTGAATTGACGTCCATTTTGGATAGAATTTCAAACAGTAAAAATAGGTCGCCTTATGTCACTTCGCCTAATTTCATCTTGAGTCACCTATTTCAACCCCATACTTGGAAGTTTGCTTTTTTTATTGGCAACTTTTGTGCCATAGTTTGAATTTCACATTTTTTGCTTCATTTCTATCCAAATTGTATAGATTCAATTTACACCTTAATAAAATGGGGAAAGAAAAATAATCACTGAAGAAATATTTTCCTGTTGTGTGCAGAAAAAAATTACTGACTATTTTCATTAAGTCAAACTGGTGTAATTTTGAACACTGAGTCTACCGTAGTAAAATTAATAGGTAAACCAAGATTCACAAATACGCTTTTTCTCACCAAACACTGTTAAGTAGATAGAAATTATAGGTTTAGATTAGTGAGAACAAACCGTGTGATTGGCAAAACATGTACCTACATTTCACAACTCCAATTTTCATATCACGCGGTACGCAAAAACATGAACAAAACAACAGTTAAAGCTGAGCACATGTAAAATTATCACTTACTTTCTAACTCAAAACGTAACTTAAGGACTTAGAAATACATTTAATTGGAATAAATATCAAACATTGTTTCAGTTTCTCAAAAGCAACGAACTCTAGTTTTTATACACAAAAAGTTTGGAGCTAGTCCAATAAAGGTAAGGCCAGTTTTGGAAGGCTATTAAGTAGATCGAAATTATAGATTTAAATTAGTGAGAACAAACCGTATGATTGTTAAAACATATACCTACACTTCAAAACTCCAATTTTCATTTCACGCGGCACGCAAAAACCTGAACGAAACAACAGCTAAATGCAGAGCACATGTAAAATTACCACTTATTTTCTAACTCAAAACGTTAAAGACTTAGAAATACATTTAATTGGAATAATTATCAAACAATGTTTCAGTTTTTTAAAAACAACGAATTCTAGATTTTATACACAAAAAGTTTGGAGCTAGCCCAATAAAGGTAAGGCCAGTTTTGGAAGGCTATTAAACACCATAATTTAAAAAGTTGCCAATATCGCATTAGTCACCTTTGCTTTATATCACCAAAAATTTGGGCTNTTAGTGAGAACAAACCGTATGATTGTTAAAACATATACCTACACTTCAAAACTCCAATTTTCATTTCACGCGGCACGCAAAAACCTGAACGAAACAACAGCTAAATGCAGAGCACATGTAAAATTACCACTTACTTTCTAACTCAAAACGTTAAAGACTTAGAAATACATTTAATTGGAATAATTATCAAACAATGTTTCAGTTTTTTAAAAACAACGAATTCTAGATTTTATACACAAAAAGTTTGGAGCTAGCCCAATAAAGGTAAGGCCAGTTTTGGAAGGCTATTAAACACCATAATTTAAAAAGTTGCCAATATCGCATTACTCACCTTTGCTTTATATCACCAAAAATTTGGGCTCCCTTGGGGATGACCATTAAACGAATTCCACTGTATTAGCTTTTATTTCAGGGTTCTTTTTTGTCTGTCTGGCTGGACCCTACGCGGAGGGTCATCTTTTCCCAAATTTTTTAACGCGGAGGGTCCTCATTTCCCAATTTTTTCTGGGAGGGTCCACGTGTAATGGTGCGAATTGGGGTTTACCCTTATGCTCACAAAGCCTAGTTCAAAATTTATTAGAGTAAGGTATGGCTCAAATAGTTAGTCATGACTCCCTGAATCAGTGAGTCTGGCTCATGCGAAACTGGGAAGCATAATGANGTATGGCTCAAATAGTTAGTCATGACTCCCTGAATCAGTGAGTCTGGCTCATGCGAAACTGGGAAGCATAATGAACACTGTCTATTTTCTAAAATAAGTGAAGAATTATTTTAATTATTTTGTTGCCCATATATTGTGTCTGATTTGATGTTGGAAGGGGTACGCATTTACTGGAGGAAAAATACAAAAGTGTAATGTGGTTTTTCTCCAATCTTCCTCCGATTAACTGGCTCTTGAAACTATCGTTTCCTCGAATAGAGCATATAACTCTCGCGAATGCATTTCAAGTCCGCAGGACAAGGCTCAAGATTTTAAGATTAAATGGTGCTATGGCTATCTTTCTTGTCTTTCGTGGGAGANAAGTCCGCAGGACAAGGCTCAAGATTTTAAGATTAAATGGTGCTATGGCTATCTTTCTTGTCTTTCGTGGGAGATGATAAAGATCGGTATAGATCATGGTTCGCCCTTAAGATCATAAAGGTTGGCTCCAGGGGCAAAGTAGGGTGACAATGATATAAACATCGAAAATTTTGCACAACTATTGTTGAGAAAAATCACATGAGAGCAGTCTTAATTTTTTTTACTGGCAACAANAATCGAAAATTTTGCACAACTATTGTTGAGAAAAATCACATGAGAGCAGTCTTAATTTTTTTTACTGGCAACAAAAGCTGATAACTTTCACTTTCGCAAAAAATGAAACTGTCGATTAAAGTTTCCCACTAGGGGGTATCCAACAAGCAGAGTTCTATGCTACATGTTGCAAAGACTNTGAAACTGTCGATTAAAGTTTCCCACTAGGGGGTATCCAACAAGCAGAGTTCTATGCTACATGTTGCAAAGACTGACCCTTTTAATTAACACCGAGCGAACAGCTCACGAACTAGGTTCTCATGTATAATTGAAAATTTATATTTNTCTGACCCTTTTAATTAACACCGAGCGAACAGCTCACGAACTAGGTTCTCATGTATAATTGAAAATTTATATTTATTTCGATGTTGTGGATATAAAAGTAGATTTTGTCCAGAACACGGCGATGTTTGGCATTGAAAAATGTATCCTATTTATAATTTGGCAGACATTCAAGAAATCAACGAAATTTTTCTTGCACATTAATTTTTAGAAATTATGAAGTTACATTTGGATACAGTATTACGTGGGTCTGTCTCAGTAAGTGAAGAGAGGCAAACAGTTCAGAGTCAGACTCAATAGCTCAATCACCCAATCAGTTACCAATCAAGTTTGAACGAACAGGCTCAGTTTTGCTTCGACTGCAGAATGTTCGAACCCGACATACTACGGTTCAAGTACTGCCTATAAACACCGAACCACCTGTTGTCGCGTTTAGTCGGCTCAAGCACAAATTTAGGGATACCCTGTTCTAATTTTGTGTACTTCTCGCTTCTTTTGGAAGGCTTTCAGTGGATTCCGTCGTTGTTTGTCGACAAGCAATCCAATTTTAAATTATTGTTACGACGTTGTAAGTTTTCTGAAATAACTTTGGCTACTGTAAATAATTCTTATCTGGAAGAGTGGTAGAATAACAAGTGTGACTTCGGATGAATCTAAAAGTAAAATTTACTATTCCGAAACAAGTCATTATTGAACCAAATTTTTTTTGTAAAAACATTTTTCTCAACGTTACATTTAGTTNTACTATTCCGAAACAAGTCATTATTGAACCAAATTTTTTTTGTAAAAACATTTTTCTCAACGTTACATTTAGTTAACATAAATCTCAACTCGCTCTTTCCCAAATTGTAGGTTTAAAACATTAGGGAAATGAAAGAATTTATATATCAGTAGTCGTACTATTTCAAAAGCTAGAATAATTATGTTTGAGTTAGATTAATATACTAATTCCATATTTCAATTAAAGCAATCAATTAAATAATTTAATTCTTTTTCAAAATTAAAAGCTCGTCAAAAGTTCACACTAAATTAGTTCCACCGAATTATTTGCAACTATAGACGATTGCTCGGGGTTAAAATATTATATTTGTAAAACGACGAAATCAAATTTAGGAGTGTTAAAATAAATTGATGCTCATATCATTGTTTATTTTCCTAGTGCACCCAGACATTTATCCTTGTTCAACAATCGGCTGAACTGACATCTGTTTTTGTATGCAAGTATTGCACTTCGACTGTCAAATATAATTGGTGCAACAAACTGAAAGCAATCCTGAAGGTGGCAGAGATGGAATATTTATATGAAAAACCTAACTGGAGTGAAACTTTAGACTAGGGTTGGGACGATTAATCGCTTTGGCGATTAATCGTGAGTTTTTTTGCTAATCGAATCGAATCGCTAATCACTTACAGAAATCGCTATTTGCGCGGTTTTGGGAAAGCAGTAACTTACTTCCAGTTGTCTTACTAGTGGAATAAAAACTATTTCTAAACTGATTCCATAAGTAGAATTACTTTGACACTTTAAAGAAAGCAACTTTCAATTTTATTGTGAATAGGATGTTGNAAAGAAAGCAACTTTCAATTTTATTGTGAATAGGATGTTGTATGGAGTTATGAGTTAATTTAACAATCCTAAGTTAATGAGATAACCTAAAACAGAGATACAAATGTAAGGGAAAATCATTTGCTTAATTCAAGAGTTTCAAGTTGTGATGCAAAAATGCCAGCTCCTCACCGTGCTTAGGAAGCAACCGGTTCCGGGTTGCTTCATAAATAATTCAAAAAAAATTAAAAGTAGAAAATTTAAAAATAAAGTTTTGGATTCAAGTCATTTCGCGAGCGACTCTTTGAAATGTATCAAATTCCTAAGACCCAGCCACTGGGTTTTAACGTATAAAATTAAGGAGCCTATAAAATTCTCATTCAAACGATTAGCCAAGTGCATAGCTTTGCTAATCGCGCGATTAATCGCGATTTCTGTCTTTCGGCGATTCGATTAATCGTAATCGCGATTTCCCGAAAAGTGCGAATCGTCCCAACCCTATTTTAGACTAAAAAAAATTCTACTGAAGCGCCTGGAAATTCAGCTGTACAAAAAGGATATTGAGAAAGCGAAAATATCTTCCACAATCCCACATTGCCATGCACTTAAAACGAGACCAGGAGCCAAATTTTCTTAAAAATACATTGTATAATACGTGCCTTGTAACTGCAATANAGACCAGGAGCCAAATTTTCTTAAAAATACATTGTATAATACGTGCCTTGTAACTGCAATACTCCAAGCAAGACTTCTACATAGCCATGTTTTCACAAGGGTAATTGACAAAACTTGGGACAGTTTAGCGAAGAGCAATGCAAATTCTGCGGTGACATTCTGCCATACGCACATGTCATTTCCGAGTCTTTAACCCTGCGTAGCACTTTGGCTGGGCGAAAGCTGTGTCAAATAAATCAAAATAATAATAATAAAATCTCCTCGACACAATGTTAATTCAAAATTGAGTCTGACAACTAAAATACAGATACACTATTTACTGAGCATATCGCCAATCTGAAGGGTCCATTATAATAACTTTTGCTCATTTTTTAAAAGGTGCTACTCTCTGCAAATCCAAATTTCAATAATGAGCTAAACTAGTTATCGTGAGTTTAGCTATGATAAAAAAACCAAACATTTTCCGCAAAAGTATGACGCAAATTATTAAAAAAAAAATTTAGTTTAACAAATTTTATTTAAAAAGTTTACATGTGTAAAGCTTAAGTAGATTACACAACTTGCTTAGCAGTTTGAATTCAAAGAAACATTCGCAATAGTTTATCAAAAGCAATGTCTTTATATCAAACTGCCAAGCTAACATACAGAATAAAATGATTAATGTTAAATTATTCAGTGTGATTCCATTGGTGCATTATGTTAATTGATTTTATTCCGAGTCAGTCTCGAAGAGGACTAAGACTTTTACATGCCTCAATATTTTTGGAATGGTTATAGCTGAGAAGTGTACCATGTTATTGTCTAGTGTCATAGCCCTTATACTTAATTTCACGCAATATCACGTAAATGCTATGACACTAAACCCAGTTTTATCTGTATTCAGTCAATGTTTTATAGATATCACTTTATTTTCCGATAGTTTCAGCACACACTTAGGATTTATTACTCCAGTGTCAGTTTCAGAGCCCCAATTGTATTCAGATTCTGTGAGGCAAAGTTATTATAATGGATCCTTTTACCGCATTAGACAAAAGTGCTTGGCAATTATTCTAGTGGACCTTCTCATTGAGTGTGATAAACAACCTGCAGCAATTCTTCCAATACAGCAAGCACAAAGTGTATTACTATCGCATTTCCACTCCAAGCCATGGTTTTCATTGGAAAAAGCGAAATATANACTCCAAGCAAGACTTCTACATAGCCATGTTTTCACAAGGGTAATTGACAAAACTTGGGACAGTTTAGCGAAGAACAATGCAAACTCTGCGGTGACATTCTGCCATATGCACATGTCATTTCCGAGTCTTTAACCCTGCGTAGCACTTTGGCTGGGCGAAAGCTGTGTCAAATAAATCAAAATAATAATAATAAAATCTCCTCGACACAATGTTAATTCAAAATTGAGTCTGACAACTAAAATACAGATACACTATTTACTGAGCATATCGCCAATCTGAAGGGTCCATTATAATAACTTTTGCTCATTTTTTAAAAGGTGCTACTCTCTGCAAATCCAAATTTCAATAATGAGCTAAACTAGTTATCGTGATTTTAGCTATGATAAAAAAACCAAACATTTTCCGCAAAAGTATGACGCAAATTATTTAAAAAAAATTTAGTTTAACAAATTTTATTTAAAAAGTTTAAATGTGTAAAGCTTAAGTAGATTACACAACTTGCTTAGCAGTTTGAATTCAACGAAACATTCGCAATAGTTTATTAAAAGCAATGTCTTTATATCAAACTGCCAAGCTAACATACAGAATAAAATGATTAATGTTAAATTATTCAATGTGATTCCATTGGTGCATTATGTTGATTGATTTTATTCCGAGTCAGTCTCGAAGAGGACTAAGACTTTTACATGCCTCAATATTTTTGGAATGGTTATAGCTAAGAAGTGTACCATGTTATTGTCTAGTGTCATAGCCCTTATACTTAATTTCACGCAATATCACGTAAATGCTATGACACTAAACCCAGTTTTATCTGTATTCAGTCAATGTTTTATAGATATCACTTTATTTTCCGATAGTTTCAGCACACACTTAGGATTTATTACTCCAGTGTCAGTTTCAGAGCCCCAATTGTATTCAGATTCTGTGAGGCAAAGTTATTATAATGGATCCTTTTACCGCATTAGACAAAAGTGCTTGGCAATTATTCTAGTGGACCTTCTAATTGAGTGTGATAAACAACCTGCAGCAATTCTTCCAATGCAGCAAGCACAAAGTGTATTACTATCGCATTTCCACTCCAAGCCATGGTTTTCATTGGAAAAAGCGAAATATANGCAGCAAGCACAAAGTGTATTACTATCGCATTTCCACTCCAAGCCATGGTTTTCATTGGAAAAAGCGAAATATAGTGACCCATTTGGCTGGACTCATCAGAAACAGGACGATGTTTTTGTTATATCTGTTATTCGGGTAAACCGTCACCCTTCGCACATATTTCAATACCTAAAATATGGCACTTTTGTATCAAAGTTAGGTCCCCGCTTTCACTATTCTTACACCAGTATCATCGCATGGATTGAAAGTCAGAACTGGATGGTTTCAGTAGCACAAACAACAGGCAAAGAGTTACTGACGGTGAATTCGACCGTTGATGACAAAACAACAGTTACAAGTTTGCAGAAATTATTTTTGAAGGAAATGAACTGTTATTACCAAATACACAAGAAACGATGGAGTATCATCACATTCAATAATTACTTTGATATTCAAGACCGACAAGTGGCTAGTTCAGCAAGTTTTAGTAAATTTATCCAGCAACGAAATAGGAATGAAATGATGTCCACTATTCAACATCTTATAGTATCTANAAGTTTTAGTAAATTTATCCAGCAACGAAATAGGAATGAAATGATGTCCACTATTCAACATCTTATAGTATCTATGTTAATCGCAAAAAAATATATAACAGTAAAATATGAACAAGATTTTTATGTTCGAGTAATGGCGAAAAATTATAATGAATTAATCATGGATGATATAGCTACCACATTCAAACAACACTATTTGAAAAAAGTGTATTACAATAGTTCTCGTTATGTTAGTACTTTGTCAGTCAACGTTATTTCAACTAATCCAACAGCTTATAAATTTATTACTTGTGGTGGACGATCCAAAAATATTAATTTATACGTATTTATTCAACCGTTTGANAAGTTTTAGTAAATTTATCCAGCAACGAAATAGGAATGAAATGATGTCCACTATTCAACATCTTATAGTATCTAATTTGATCGCAAAAAAATATGTAACAGTAAATTATGAACAAGATTTTTATGTTCGAGTAGAGGCGAAAAATTATAATGAATTAATCATGGATGATATAGCTACCACATACAAGCAACAGTATTTGAAAAAAGTGTATTACAATAGTTCTCGTTATGTTAGTACTTTGTCAGTCAACGTTATTTCAACTAATCCAGCAGCTTATAAATTTATTACTTGTGGTGGACGATCCAAAAATATTAATTTATACGTATTTATTCAACCGTTTGATTTGTACATATGGTTTTTCTGGATTACTTTTTTTGTAATAATTTGTTACTTTACACAATTTATATTTAGGCAAAGCGGCATCCGTCAAAATACAGCTTTGTTCATCTTGGCGCAAATGTTTGAACAATCTCCCAACCTTCCAAAGAGAATGAGTGAAGTTGTTATCAAATTGAAAATAGTTTTTCAATATGCTCCATTTCTGTTAACCGCTACTATTGTACTTACGAATGCTTACAGAGGAGTTGTTACAACAGGGTTAACAGCACCACTTCAGATTATCGGAATTTCTAGTTTTCAAGAACTTCTCAAAGAAAACTATATACTATTTGCTGAAATTGGTGAATCTAAAGATGCCGATGGTGAATTCCTGATTGCGCTTGAAAGTAATATGGACAGCATCCGGCTCGCGAAACGTCTTGTATTCAAACAAACTAGCCTTATGGAATTCTACAGAGGATTGATCAAACATATTGGCTTCCCAATTGGGTTTCCAAATACTACAATGGAAAAGGTATTGCTTGAATGCGGAAAAACAGCGTTCGTGGTGAAAGAAGACGAAGTATATCAAAAAATGCAAGACATTGATGGATCATCTGGGTCAAATTTATACATCGGAGAAAAGCCGCTCATATTTGNAAGTTTTAGTAAATTTATCCAGCAACGAAATAGGAATGAAATGATGTCCACTATTCAACATCTTATAGTATCTAATTTGATCGCAAAAAAATATGTAACAGTAAATTATGAACAAGATTTTTATGTTCGAGTAGAGGCGAAAAATTATAATGAATTAATCATGGATGATATAGCTACCACATACAAGCAACAGTATTTGAAAAAAGTGTATTACAATAGTTCTCGTTATGTTAGTACTTTGTCAGTCAACGTTATTTCAACTAATCCAGCAGCTTATAAATTTATTACTTGTGGTGGACGATCCAAAAATATTAATTTATACGTATTTATTCAACCGTTTGATTTGTACATATGGTTTTTCTGGATTACTTTTTTTGTAATAATTTGTTACTTTACACAATTTATATTTAGGCAAAGCGGCATCCGTCAAAATACAGCTATGTTCATCTTGGCGCAAATGTTTGAACAATCTCCCAACCTTCCAAAGAGAATGAGTGAAGTTGTTATCAAATTGAAAATAGTTTTTCAATATGCTCCATTTCTGTTAACCGCTACTATTGTACTTACGAATGCTTACAGAGGAGTTGTTACAACAGGGTTAACAGCACCACTTCAGATTATCGGAATTTCTAGTTTTCAAGAACTTCTCAAAGAAAACTATACACTATTTGCTGAAATTGGTGAATCTAAAGATGCCGATGGTGAATTCATTATTGCGCTGCAAAGTAATATGGACAGCATCCGGCTCACGAAACGTCTTGTATTCAAACAAACTAGCCTTATGGAATTCTACAAACGATTGAGCAAACATATTGGCTTCCCAATTGGGTTTCCAAATACTACAATGGAAAAGGTAATCCTAAAATGCGAAAAAACAGCGTTTGTGGTAAAAGAAGATGAAGTTTATCAAAAAATGCAAGACATTGATGGATCATCTGGGTCAAATTTATACATCGGAGAAAAGCCGCTCATATTTGAAAATGCCCATTATTTTATTTGTGTAGCTGGATTTATTTGGGAACCCTTGTATATAGTGCAGAATATGGATGGTCTTTCTTCCTTCGGTTTCTTAAAATTCTGGCAGTCTTTGGTAACTTGGAGGATTTACAAAAACTACTATGATCAGTTACACAATAATGGTGACTTAAGGAGAAAAGGAACGCCATTAAGTCTCCTTTCTTCAAACATTTTTACCGTTTTCATTATATTTATCTTTTCAATACTTCTTTGTGTAGTAGTCCTTTTCACTGAAATAATTTGTGCTAAATTAGNAAAATTCTGGCAGTCTTTGGTAACTTGGAGGATTTACAAAAACTACTATGATCAGTTACACAATAATGGTGACTTAAGGAGAAAAGGAAAGCCATTAAGTCTCCTTTCTTCAAACATTTTTACCGTTTTCATTATATTCATGTTTTCAATACTTCTTTGTGTAGTAGTCTTTTTCACTGAAATAATTTGTGCTAAATTAGAGCAGTTCCAGTCAATGTTCCGAATCCATCCACTATCTCTACGCTCAAAAAGATTTTTTTTAATTAAACTATAAAAACAAAGTATATATCATACTTCAGGTTTGATAACTTGCCTCTAATTGTAAAGAATTTGTGAAAGAAATGTACCAGAAGTTTAAACATTCTTGGTCAATTTATTCAGGAAAATAAGATGTTTCGCTTAAGCACGACTGGGGTTGTGAAGGACCTAATCCTGTGCTTGTTTCTAAAATATGAGGAATACAAACATGAGACCACTGCTGACACAAAGTGAGTGAGTATTGATTTTTACTCAATATTTGTACTAAGAAATATTTGCATGAACTGAAGCGAGTCAGGTAGATATTTCACAGNGGACCTAATCCTGTGCTTGTTTCTAAAATATGAGGAATACAAACATGAGACCACTGCTGACACAAAGTGAGTGAGAAGACCAAGGAAATGTAAATAAGACCTAACATAAATTAATCCAAAGGTATAATTTTTACTCAATATTTGTACTAAGAAATATTTGCATTAACTGAAGCGAGTCAGGTAGATATTTCACAACTAGGTAAAGAAAACTTGTGTGAAGAAATTAAAAAAAATCTTGGTCAGAACAAAGACATCTGCGTCCAGAAATAAAATAACTATCCGAAATGACACTTATGGAAACCTTAGTAAAAGTTAATCTTACGTCGTGCATTCGTGATTATTTGACCGCTTCATATGCTGGTTACAGAAACCCATTCTGCATATCGGACGATTAAAGTTCTACACATATACTGTTGCTGCCAACATCTGGTCAGCCACTTTTTTGTCTCAGGGTACATTTGTTTACTTTTCTTGTTTTTTGAGCCATTTTCATTGAAAACCGAAATTTTTATGAAAAACTTTTAATTAACCGCTGTTCTACCCTAAAAAATTTAATTCTTTTTTGTTTTAATCATCACTAAATGATGGGATGAAAGGATATAATCAGTGAAATACTTTCCTTTCAAAACGAAAACGAAAGTACGTTTCCTTTCCTTTTCGTTTTAGGATTTTTGAAAACAAATTCATTCGTTTGCTTTCCTTTTCGTTATCAGGACTAAATGTACGATCGTAGACACCGGAGGGATGCGAGATGGTTTGGTTGAAATGAATCTTATCGCTCAGGTCACGATTCGGCTCAAAATGGCTGTTTGGTCAAAATCACCAACATTTGTAAAACAGATGGCGATATTTGAATGCACGTTGCAAGGCGTTTCAAGGGTTTAAACTTATGCAGGGCCCAAAAGGTTGAAAAAAACTCGCAGACAGGAGAAACAACCCGTAAAACAGTGGATGTGATTAGTTCATAAAAAAACCAAGTCATGGGCATGCCCTCTTGATTGTCAGAAAAAAGTCTTGGATAAAACAACTCTAGTGATCAATTTAATGTCATGGTCAGAACATCCGAATGACATCAATCGGCAGAAACAACTGTGATTTTCAAAATCAAGAGAAAAACGTGGGAGAACGGTTACCCTCCCAGTACGAATAAAACCAGCCATCCATCAAATCCTCACTGTACTACTCATAACCACACTCCACAACACCCTATCGAGACATTGAATGAAACAATAATAATCATAACATTAGCTGTAGTTCTCACTTGCAAAATTGAACTTCTTAATCATAAAAATTATATAACAGTAAAATATTAACAAGATTTTTATGTCCGAGTAAAGGCAAAAAATTATAATGAATTAATCATGAATGATATTGCTAATACGTTCAAGCAACATTATTTATAAAAACGTATTACAATAGTTCTCGTTATGTTAGTACTTTATCAGTCAGTGTTATTTCAACCAATCCAACAGCTTATAAATTTATTACTTGTGGGGGACAATCCCTAAATACTAATTTATATGTATTTATTCAACCGTTTGATTTGTACATTTGGTTCTTCTGGATTACATTTTTTATACAAATTTCTTACTTTACACAGTTTATATTTAGGCAAACAGGCATCCGTCAAAATACAGCTATGTTCATCTTGGCGCAAATGTTTGAACAATCTCCAATCTTCCAAAGAAAATGAGTGAAGGTATTATCAAATTGAAAATACTTTTGAATATGCTCCATTTTTGTTAACCGCTACTATTGTACTTACGAATGCATACAGAGGAGTTGTTACAACAGAGTTAACAGCACCACTTCAGATTATCGGAATTTCTAGTTTTTAACAACTTCTTAAAGAAAAGCAGATACTATTTGCTGAAATTGGTATGTCTAAAGATACCGATGGTCAATTCCTGATTGCTTTTGAAAGTAATATGGACCGCATCCGGCTCGCGAAGCGCTTTGTATTCAAACAATTGAACCTTAAGAAATTCTACAAAGGATTGATCTAACATATTGGCTTCCCAATTTGGTTTCCAAATACTACAATGGAAAAAGTATGGCTAGAATGCGGAAACACAGCGTTCGTGGTGAAAGAAGAAAAAGTTTATCAAAAAATGCAAGACATCGATGGATCATCTGCGTCAAATATATACATCGGAGAAAAGCCGCTCTTATTGGAACATGGCTATTACTTTATTTGTGTAGCTGGTTCTTCCTTTGGTTTCTTAAAATTCTGGCAGTCTTTGATAACTTGGAAGATTTACAAAAACTACTATGATCAGTTACACAATAATGATGACTTAAGGAGAAAAGGAAGGCCATTAAATCTTCTTTCTTCAAAGATTTTTACCATTTTCATTATGTTCAACGTTTCAATACTTCTTTGTGTAGTAGTCCTTTTCACTGAAATAATTTGTGCTAAATTACAACAGCTCCACTCAATGTACCAAACAATCCATCCACTATGACTACGCACAAATTTTTTTAAATTAAAGTGTAGAAACAGAAACTATAATCAAGGTTTGATATATTGCCTGTAAATGTAAACAATTTATAAGCAAAGTACCTGTAGTTCATCAATGAATTTATTTAAAAAAATAAGTTGTTTTGCGTATACATTAATCTTGTGTTTGTTTCTAAAATATGAGAAATACAAACATGAAACAACTGCTGACACTAATTGAGTGGAAAGACTAAGGAGATGTAACTAAAACCTAACATATATACATATTCTACATATCGATCGATTACAGTTCTACATATATACACGCATGTATATGTATAAATAATACAGTACAATTTATTTGCAAAAAGCGTGTAGACAAGCAGTATTTTTCAATAACCTCCTACAAGTCTGCGGGTAATATGTGGTGCCGAACGGTTGTAACTGCGGACATGACTGCATTTATCCGAGTTTGTGGGTGCTTTTGCACATTTATCGATTGTGATCAACATGAATGGATATGCGAAAAACTTCTGTGCATCTTGCCCAACCCATACCTTGTTTGCAACTATAGGTTTATTGACTGCACCAAGGTTGCTATGAGGAATTTTTCAAAACGTCTATAATAAGCTTAGTCCATAACTCGAGTAATTTTCAAATTTCGTTTTTTGAATCTGAATGTCGAAATGACATTTAACTCCGTTTGCAAGACTATATTTTTACATATTACGAAATTGAGAAATTGGAAAATTTGAATTTTTTGAAATTGGGGAGTTATGAACTAACTTTATAAAAGACGTTCTTCTGTAAATTTCTAATAGCAACCTTGGACTAAACATTGTCTTTATTTAACTAAATATTAAACACAAGCCTACATTGTTCAATACGATAGTGAGAAGACACAACCACATCATCCTTTCCCTGATTGTGGACTTACCTTTCATGTATTTAAAGGCGATAATAGGGGAAGTCCGAGTTCCAGGTGCTTTTTTGCATGAATTTTTGTATCAGTTTCAACTGGAATGACTTAATTAAGGTCCTTAGTCTAATTTTTAACTATCTGGATCTATCTTTGATTTAACTAGAAAGTGTTCCAGGACAATTCATAGTTATGGTTGAATAAAAGTTACTCAGAGCTCGATTCATGGAGTATAGTTTCATTTTAATAAATCCTACAAATCAGTCTTCGTATAAGTTCATGTGGCTCGAATCCAGTCTAACGTCGTGGAATTTTTTTTAGTAAGGAATCTCAGTCTACTGCTATAAAATGAGAAATAAAAACACCTCTCTTAATTAAAAAACGTGTTGTTGAAACATTTGTATTTCATTGAAACTCGTTTAATGTCACATCTTCTGTCACAAGTCTCTTTGTATCACTAATTTTAAAATTTACAGTGGCTGTCCATACACTTAAGTATACAAATACGTTTTCTTATATCACTTTTCCTAATTTCATATTGCATCCTGAGTCACACATTCCAACGCCACACATAGAAGTTTACTTCTTTTATTGGTAACTTTGCTGCCATTGTTTGAATTTCACATCTACACCTTTTAAATTCTCGAAATTGTGTATCATTCACTTTACACTTTAAGACAATGGGGATACAAAAAGGACAGAACTAACAATTAAGTAAAAGTTGCAGATTTTAGCAAACTTAGACAAAGTGAGTAAGAAAGTTATGTGACAACAATCACATGGACAAAAATACAGTAAGCAAAATTGTAAAAATGGAAACTAGATTGAACATGCACATATTCCAAGTATGGAAGAAGTTCAGAAGAGTCCTGAGAAAATCCAGATGTGGATTCTTTGTAATGTTACAAACGAAAAAGGTTCGAAGGAGGCTCGTTTGTTCGAAGGAGGTTTTTCCTTAGAAAATTTGTACAAAATCATCACAAAAGAAACATTTTTATGTTGTGTGCAAAAAAATTATTGACTATTTTCTTTAGGTTAGAGGTACGTAATTTTGAACATTCACTTCGTCATAGTAAAATTAACAGGTAAGCAAGTTTCTTCACGTTCCCCCCGAACAGCTGACATAAAGCAACCTCTCGTCTTTGACTTGGTAACAAACGCTGTCCTCAGTCCAGTAGCGAAAAGGATCATCTGTTATGTCCCAGCTGGAATAGGTACTCTCAGTTTTCTATTTTCTTTTTTTCTCTTTAAATTTTACATTTGTGTATTAAGTTTGCATTGCATACATTTTGCAAAACAAAAAATTAGTTGTGTTTTCAGCTTCACAGGATGTGCAACTGATGTAACTGTGCAACTCTGGTACAAAATTATTATCCCTGATATAAGCATCTTTTATTACAACACTATGGCTTTTTAGATGGATAGACTATTCACTCTCGGCGCTTGCGTGATAATAACTATAAGAGAAATCAGAGTGGAGCAACCTCTTTACTCGCTGATAGGCTCAGAAGCGTGAAATTTGTTATCTTTGACGAGTTGAGTCTGTTGGAAGTTGAACTGCTGGGAGACATAGAGCATAGACTCAGAGCCATTTTCGATTTCATTAAAACTTGAGTAGCTTGACAACTTATATGATGGGAGACTTGGCACACTAAGGGTTAAATCTCATACACTGTGAAGACGTCTTTAAGCAAATTTGAGTCCTACTTTAAGACCTGTTGCAGGCAAGGTTATTTTTTACCGCCAACATGAACCAACTGGATTCTTTAAGGATGGTGTGCACGCCTATGCTATATTTGATCATGCTATCTTGTTCAATTCTATCGTGAGTCAAGTTACAAAGAAAGCCTTATTTAAAAGGTGTCTCTCGAGAGTGAGTAAGGGTGTACACGCTGATGACGATGTTAAGTAGCTCCAGACTAGTGTGGTAGACTATTTTGCAGAAACAGAGCTGCAGTGGTTCTTCAACTCCCTAATATCTTCGGAGACGACAAAAGAGTCGAAGCATGCAACTTATAAGCCTTTCCTTTTCGAATATATCCTCTTGTATAATCCTTGTTTCAGTCCCATTAGGCATAAGCTCAAGTACCTTGAAAGTGAAATCATAAACATTATATTATTGCACAGACGGCTGGGAGTGCTAGAATCTTTTGATACGCTTACTATCTGTCGGGGTTTGGTTCATGATCAAAAAGTGAACAGAATCAAGAAGGTTTATTTTTAGAAGCACTTGTTATGTCCGTTAATGATATTGATTTTTTCAGGAATCTTCTTACCGACGCAGTAAGCTACTTATACTCCTTGTTAGCTATTTCTTCCCAAGTATATTCTAAGCTTGATTGTTTCTAAGGACTGTATAATGGTGCCATAGTGAGTGACCGAGATTAGCCTAAGATTGGACGACACGGCTTGCATACCTACATTTTTGTAAAACCAAAAATTTTATTGTGGAATGTTTTACGAGATCCAAAAGGATATTTCTTTAACTCCATTGTATTTCCCAATCTGCGAACCTTGTTTCAGCAATTATCCTATGAAGCTAGCATTTGCCATGACAGTTCCAAAACACAATTCTGGGAACAACCCTATGGGCAAATAATAGAAACAGATTTTCCTCGTTTCAGGGTCAGACTTGTGAAAGTATGTTCATAGAACTTCCAGGAGATAGGGCGTATGATAACATTGTCTATATTATGAGCCCGCAGATAATTTACATCGTATTGGGTAATAAATAATAAAACTATTACAAATATTATAACGTTTGTTATGCACAAGTCCATCGAAATCTCTAGACGGATTGTTTTTTTGTCAAATAAGTTTAGCAAACTCCTTCGTGGTCGCACTCAACATTTACGACAGTGGTAATAATCTATGATATCAAACAAAAAGGTATCTCAGGTAATAGGATATACGCTCTGATGAGTCTGAAAATTAGCAAGGGTACTGTCGTGGTCAGAGAAAGTGATTCATACCATTCAACAAACCATGACTAGCTTGGAAGCGGTAGACTCCGGAGCTACTTTCAAGTCTCTGGCTTCATGTGGTTCAAAACTACAAAAGTAACCAAAAACGGATTCTCAGTAAATGACACGTAATTTACCAAAAACCTACTTTTTGTTAAGTACTACTCTACTGTAAAAATTATCCCTACTGAGGCCCTGGATCCCTCCAAAAAGAATACCCTACAAGTTAATCATGGCCAAACGTCAGCGTTCGAAAGATAAAGTAAGAAATTATTCAGACAATCGGGAAGCAGAAATTTTAGCTTCATATTCTTAGGTTGGACAGGTAGTGAGGATCGCAAGAAAACGTGTGATCTTTGAAAATACATCAAGGACTCAGGTATATTCAACCAATACGTTCAATTAAGTCTAACAGTAATTTAACTAAATTATAGACTGATACTTTGATTCGGAATAAGAAAAGCAATTAAAGTAATCCCTCCGTTATACTAATGGAAGATGATTGATGGTAATTGAAATTGTTGGTAATTGCTTTCAGTGTCGAATTAATATAGAGAACACGTTTCCTTTCGATTACAGGTAGTGATTTGACAGAAAAATTGAATACAAGTTTCAGTTGCTGCCAAACCATAATGGTTCTCAGAACAATGACGCCATTTTCAAAGTATGTGGCTGTGAGTAGTACCTCTTCCGGGAGTTTTCTATCATCAATCAAATCAAACTGTTTTCGTAATAAACTATTGTATCAAATAAATCTTCAGCCTTTGAAGTTAAGTTGTATGATTTGTTGTATTTCCGAATGGCAGACAAGGAAAAGCAATCGCTTTCTGCTCACCATTACTGGGACAATATGATTTCGGTCATGAGGAGGTTCCAAATCATCGCCAATGTTCCAAATGAACTACTTAAGTTCTATGCANCCAATATGATTTCGGTCATGAGGAGGTTCCAAATCATCGCCAATGTTCCAAATGAACTACTTAAGTTCTATGCACCGTCATTTACACTTGTCTTGGGGATGAAACGAATATCGAATTTGAATTCGATAACACAACACAAAGAGTATGGTAAAGACACCGCTAGACTGTGCTCTTGGTCTCGGATTTACGATAACATTTTTCTCCAATGTAGAGACGAAGGTAGAAAATCTTCCTAATCACCAAACATTGGATGATATAGATCTTACGATACCGTTTAGTTACAATATATATCAAGACTAAGTGTCCTATACTACAGTCCAAGAGTTAGCCGAGAAAACAGTAGACTGATAAAAAGTATCTCGACTCGTTGATTATGAAACTTTTTGAGATTATTGCTATGGCGGAGTTTATTGTTTTGTTACCGTCTCGCTGGTGAGCAATAAGGGTGAGTAGTTTATATGTTGCCTAGGAGAACATAACTTGACTGTAATACCAACGGTATAATTAACGGGTCAAACTCAACGTTAAACCACTGCAAAGTTTCTCGGAGTAATTGTTTTGGGTACTTTTACAAACGTGTTGTCTATTGACAAAATGTGTTAGGTGGAAATTCCATAGATTGAAATCAACGAAGACACTAGAACGGAAAATGTATTGTGTGGAAAAATGTGAAAACCATCAGGACTTTTGTCCTAGCCAATGATGAAATAGTGAAATTAATCACNTGTATTGTGTGGAAAAATGTGAAAACCATCAGGACTTTTGTCCTAGCCAATGATGAAATAGTGAAATTAATCACCAAACCACCTTTTGCTTGCATAGAAAATACAGAGACTTCTGGTATCCCTGGAACGTAATATTGTGAATGCTTTTCGAGCCTTATTTTCACTCGTTTTCGCTAGCATCTATATATGATTTCTATTTCCATTATACTAATTCCTGTATCCNTGTATTGTGTGGAAAAATGTGAAAACCATCAGGACTTTTGTCCTAGCCAATGATGAAATAGTGAAATTAATCACAAACCACCTTTTGCTTGCATAGAAAATACAGAGACTTCTGGTATCCCTGGAACGTAATATTGTGAATGCTTTTCGAGCCTTATTTTCACTCGTTTTCGCTAGCATCTATATATGATTTCTATTTCCATTATACTAATTCCTGTATCCATTATATGTTGATTTCAGGTTATCATTGGGTTTTGTGGGCGCATCTTAAACTTTACTTTGTGTTCTTCTTTAGTAGCTTGGATTGATCTTCACAAGATTACAATCTAATACAGCCGTCCGGTCTCTTTACTAGAATTTACGAGACAAGCTATTCTCTCGATGAGCCAACAAGGCATTATGTGGTCCATTCTGCTTATACGTTTTCAAAAGGTTGACTCAAGATAAGTAGTTAAATGTAATTTTAAAAGGCTTTGACTAACTATGTCTTAAAAATGAGAATATTAATGTCTATTTCAAAACGGAAGACGGTTTGTTTATCCTATTTCAAGAGGCGCTTTACTATGAGAATATCCACAACTTCGTGAAAACCGCGGAATAATTGATTTAAATAATTTCATACTCAATTGCTCCAACTCACATACGTGTTTGCAACAACTGGGACACTTTATTAAATAGTGATATGAGTTTAATGTCAACCTCTAGGGACTTGTATAACGGTTGACAATACGCGAAGTTGGCATTAAGCGATAAACTCAACTCAAACTGATAATTCAATTTTCTTGACTAAAAGCAGAACTTACGAATAATAGACTTTAGACAATTCAGTTCTTTTCTGCATTTTGGTTGCCAATTTTGTGTTGTTTATTCATTGGATTCAAAGCTAAATGGCAAAATGAAGAAGTAATCGTAAACTAAAATAACGTTTCTCTCACTCTGTCTACTTTTCAAAATTTCAACTTCAAGATTTACGCAAAAGTTAGCTTTATTCTCTTCCACCTGTTTGGGTTAAAATATTCTGTTGACATAATGCAAAGTCTGACGTTAAGCTTGGAGATTGTCAGGGAAAAGTCGACCGGTTGACTGTGCAATAAGTGACAGTAGCGGGTGGTGACAAAACTTAGACCACTGTACTTATTTTGTTGCCAAGATTTCGGGATTTTTCGAACGGAACGCTTCAAAGTATTCCTTCACATTATTGATTGCTTCCTTTTCTTCCTTAGACTTAGGTTTCATGATTATTATTATTAATTAATAATAATTAACTATAATTATAATTATTCAAGAAATAAGCAAACACCACTTTCAGAAACAAACTGTATTGAGAAGGGCAATGAACTGTGCTTGTTTTATAATTTCACTGACTTTTGATTTTAATATCGGTTGCGCATGTGCTGACAAATGTTTTATGTTATGATTTGGCATGGTTGTTTCAGTTGCGATGACAGAAATTTATATGCAAACTGTCTTGCGTTTTGAAATAGTCATTAATAAGGAAGTTTATATTTCATTACTCCCTTGTTTAGAGAAAAAGATGGATTCTATCTAAAAGCCTGCCTAAGTGTAAATGTGACTAGTCATTTGATGTTAAAATTAGTGTAATCGTACAATTTATAATTTCCGATAATTATTTAAATAAGAACTGTAACAATGTAAAATCCAGTTGTCAAAAAAAAGTCAATTATTGGACGGGTCTAAACAGACTGAAAGAGAGAGAGAGATAAGAAGTGTAGAGCCTTATCTTGGTAAAGTCATTTACGCTTGAGTTGGTCACAGTTTGGAAGTCACTTTGAAAGTAAAATTGTTGATTTTATTTGTTGTACTAGCCACTATGTGGAGATTAGTTTATTGCATTTGTGAGTGTCGCTATCGACTAGGGTTAGAAAAATTAATTTTGTAATTAGATCCGATTCGATTACCCACCATTTTAGACACTATTTCAGGTAGCGCAGCAATGGTCTGAGGAACAAATTGAACGTATGTCGGTCTGAAGCTAAAAATTACCGAATAACATCAACGGAGGGATTGTGCTTTTCAACCTTGTCAAAAATTAATATGATACTAAACAATCCATCAATAAGTTTATATGACGTTGGCCATCGACATATCAAGGAAGAAATTACGCTCATGAGTAAATTTAAATATAAATAAATTAAATTTTTGAGTGCTAAATTACTTGAAAAGTTTTAAACTATTTGACATTAAAAGTGAGAAATAAAATGGAAAGTTTGGATTTGTGACGTCCTTGATAAGTTGAATTGGGTCTTTTAGCATTCCTTTAAAGTAACTCAGCCGGATGAGTAATGTGCCGGTGCATTTCCAAATTTTTTGAAACAAAGTAAATTGATCTCCAAGTATTTTCACTGCTTCAGCTCAAAATGTCCCATATTAAATCATTTGCCTTTATTGTAGACAGAGTTGGAATTTTGCTTAACTTGTAAGATGCATGTCGTCATCGAAGTAAAAATAATGTTCAATATAAATTGTACGGGGAGTTCAGAGATGTTTGTTTGATGCTAGTTTGGAATAGAGACTGATTGCTGTGCAAATTGAAGGTCGAGTTTTCTTAGATGGTCTTCGTCTTCAACAAGCAGAAATTACTGTTTAAATTTGACCTCTTTCACTGATTCTCTTTCATATAAACCTTGCATATCTATAGATTTCAGCTTACTTTGCAACTGCAACCACCAACTGTATTTTCGATTGAATGCCTATACGAGGTTTTTCAAAGTTCTCTGTACAAATTTGAAGGGAAGTTCGAATCGTTAGTTGACCGAATTTTAAACCATAAAGAAATAGTAAACCTAAATACATCGAAGCTTAAGGGAATCAGCCTGTATCTAACCGAACAAAATATTGTGGGGGAAGGGTGCTGAAAGGTATTTAAGCAGTATCTGACAATATAATTTAAAAGAAAGGTTTGTAAGTCGAAAGTTTTCATCCTGCCTTGTGTGCGCAATACAGTTCCTTACCTTTCTCAATAGCCGATTTAGAGTGGAGGTTGAACAAACCATTCGATTGGAAAATTATGCCGAGGTATATATAAGATGTGTTATCTCTCCAGTAGAGCTTCATTTCGCAACCTTCCACAACTCCCTATTTCATGTACTTTTGTTTTAGAAAACTAATCTGGAGACATCACAAGTGAATGAAGATAGTAGTGAGTCATCTTCTGTTGGAGTAGTCCTTGTGACTGAGAAACACGGACTAGATCGTCCGCATAAAAAAGCAAATGTACATATGGCGAAAGGAGTCCTAACCTAACAACCCTCAAGGAGACAATCTGTCAAATATATACAGCAATTCCTTTATAAAGAGGTTAAACAGATTGTGACTTGCAATTCTCCTAGGAGTCCTTTCATGACCTTTATTCTGTCCGTTAAACCGTAAGAAGTGTAATTCTTCGCACCTACATTCTCGTATATATATTTGAATACACGGATGAATTTAGTGGATACACAAATGTTCTTAAGTATATTCCATAAGAGGTTGTGATTAGGAAAATCAAATGCGTTTGAGAAATCTACGATGCAAACAGAGTTTCTTTCCTTTGAGAAGTTGGATATGTGCATTGAACAGAGCTTCAATTAATAATTTGCATGGGCGTTGAGTGTTGGAATAGCAAAGCTTATTAGAATATGTCTCAATAATAAATTAAAATAGCACAATTTATTACTTTAAGTAATTCGGGTTGCGCCAAAATAGAAAATACGTATACTCTGAGAGAACCTAAGCATGAAATTTTTAAGGGAAGCATTGATAGGTTTCAGGAAATTTCGTCCAGAGCGAAAATGTCTAAATACAAAATAGTCCAAATTAAAACGCCTAACAACAAATACGTCCAATACCAGTAATCTTCAAAGGCAAAAATACCTCTGCTAATGCCTTACAAATGGGTAGAAAAATCTGGACTGCTAATTGGATGTTATTACAAGTATATGCCAGTTTAATCTATATTTTGGAATATTGTGGCATTGATAGTTATGAAGTGTCACTCGAGTTATGTATCCATGCTGAAAGATGGAACAATTGATTCGGCAACAAGTTCCGATTCGGTTACCCACGATTCCGGACACTATTTAGGCTAGACAAAGTTGCAAGAAAGAAACATTGATTTCAAGTATGCAATTCGAATAAGCAATTGAATTATGCAACTAATGTAACCCATTTCTATCAGTAAAGTAGTTGGCAAAACTGTATTTGAAATTTTAAACATTTAGGGTTTCAATATTTCTATCTTTGCACTTAAAATTGGGCTTAGACATTTCCGATTACACGTTCAATTTTTTGGACGTTTTTGTTTTGAACGTAATTTTCCATTACCACTTTGATTAGTCTAAGTGTCAAGTTACTAAATTATTAACAATAGTTGAGTAGTTAGNCGTAATTTTCCATTACCACTTTGATTAGTCTAAGTGTCAAGTTACTAAATTATTAACAATAGTTGAGTAGTTAGGTCAATTTTACATGGTAGAATGCTTCAGCGAAGTGCGGTGTCATCGAAATCAAAAAAAGGAGAACAGTCAGGCAAGTATACATGAGAAATACACCTACTATATGAAATATTTAATGGAAGCAGTTTCATCATTAATTTAATTCCTATTGGCATTTATCGTTTTAGTTTAAGGAATGGAAACAGAAAATGAATTACACTTCTAATTGAATTACTACCTCATGAGAACGTGCAATTTTTAGGTAAGAAGTTTTTAGGCTAGTTGTCTAAACTTGTCGTGTTATGCTCCTGTAATGAGTAATTTGCCTTTCATTTTTCAACGTCCCGTGTTTCTTATCGCCTTATGTTCTACGGGTAGTGTTTACATTAGGTTTTATTTTCCAGTCAGTATTTATTTAGGTCTTAGACCGCATTTTCATATAATCCAGTGCAATTTCCGTAAATGTGTACAACGATTTTCAGTACACAAAAACTAAGTAATTTTCTGCTGATATACTAAGGGTTTCTGAGATGGACAATTCGAATTAGGAATATTATTGTTTCCTAAAATAACAACAATATAATTTGGTACATATGGAANCTGAGATGGACAATTCGAATTAGGAATATTATTGTTTCCTAAAATAACAACAATATAATTTGGTACATATGGAAAATTTGAAATTCCGAAGATATTTGATATATTTACACTAAATTTGCCACCTACTTTGCAAACCGAACACCATCATTTATATTTATGCTATGATGGTCAAAAGTAATATTTTTTATAACCGTAATACTAATATAAATCATTCTGACTTTCTCAATATCAGAACCTAGTTGGGGTTTAAAACTTTATAATTGAAGGAATTAATCTATTAAAGTTTCTGATTCATGCTTATAAATTCTGTGCACAGATTTTGATGCATTTTCATCTTAGATGCGTCATTAGAATTGATTTAAAATACTTTACAATTTCTCAGCTACCATTTAGACAGATATGCGACTAGAAACTTTGTTCTGGCTTTCTCATAAGTGTTTTACAGAGTGATTTATCTGTGCAGTTTGTTATACGCCTTTTTTAATATTTGCGGTGAGATGTTGAGAACAATACCGAATACTCGGTGGAGATGGCGAGCAGATGTAGCGAGGTGGAAGGTACCGGTGACCCAGAGGTCACTGGAGTTTAGCACTTACTGTGAATAACGTCCGCTCAAAAACTCAAAAGATTTAGTAAGATATCGTTTATTTTCAAACAATTGTAAACGCAATAAAAGTATGGATAAAAGACTAAGTTGAAGTAGGGTAAGCCTCTCCTTATTCCGCTTCAGAGTTCGCTTATATAGGCGAACTCTGAAGGGCATTCATAGATCCGAGAACTCCGTGTTCGCTCCTGATTGGTTGTTGCCAACCAGCAACTGGCCTCGAGTAATTAAAGGTTGCTAAAAAACCTGACCTTGGTCTGGTCTTACTAAGCAATCTTGTTTCAAGGTTAAAATCCGGTATTATATAATCTCGCCTGAAGGTCCCTAATTACGACTCACTTACTCAAATTATATTTGAGGAGGATCGTCGTAGTTTCCAATCTTGAAACTTCTGACATAGGCATTAATCTTATATGAAACCACCTGGTCGATGACAGACTCGTTTTCAAAGGCAAAACACTCAAGAAGAAGACTCTCCAAACTCTAATTGACCAAAATGGCAAGGAATTGAAACTCTGTCCCAATCTAACACAGCGGACAGTTGAATTTACAAATTGGTAGAAGATGAGAGTGCGGCCAGCAGCTCATTTATTGTCAAATCGAGTTTCTACCCTCGCCGGGAGAGTTTTCCCTAATTACGCAGAAATCTCTGAATTTTTCAAAATTGTGAATGATGGTTTTGATGTTTTAAATTCTCGTGTCCCGTTGGATCAGAAAAATCCTATTAAATCTGCGTACGGAATTAAAATCGTGGATCAAAATCGTGCACTTCAGGCACTCGCCCAATTGATGAAATCCGTTAGATTCTACGTAACATCGAAACAAACAAAACCTGAACCCGCATTGAGAAAGACACTGCTACCGTGCCAAATAGGATTCCTAGTTTCTATCAAATTTCTTCGGGCTTTATACAATTTTCTTTCAGTTAAAATTGAAATCAACTACTTATTCACTTGTCGACTAAATCAAGACATACTAGAGTCATTTTTCTCAATGGTTCGAGCGTTAGGAGGGTCAAATTCAACACCAAACTCCACGGAGTTTAAATACCGCCTACAAATGTTGATTTTGGGCTCCAGGACACGACAAATTGTGACATTGGAGATGATTTCCAGTACGTGAATACAGAGTTGCTCAAATCCATTCCATCTAATTATCAAAAAATCGTTGAAGAGAAAAACGAATCCAAGAAACTTACGTTTACCGCAATGGAATCTTGTTCTGAAGTGACAGAAGAGTCACTGAAGTTTCTCGCAGACTACATTACATGGCAAATCAAGAGAAAAGGGAAAGGTGATTATGGAAAACTAACATCTAATCCTGAATTTTGGAAAACTTCAAAAAACAATTGGATAGATCAATTGTCTTGGGGTGGACTAATTGTACCGCGCCATGACACAGTTGAGACAGTTATGAACTGTGAAAAGGTTTTTTGCGAAATCATTGGGCAAAATATGAGTAAGAAAGGAGTACAACATCTTGAAAGAGACGATTTTCTCGTGCTTTCCTAAATCAGATCCGATTGTGGTTTCAGAATTTGTAAAATGTAGATTGAAAATTAGAATCAAAGATCTCAACATGTTAAAAAAATCAAGAGGTAATGTTAAGAAGGCTAAGCAATTTGTATCAAAATAGAATTTCTAAGTAATAAAACAAGTGCGGTGTGTTTTACTCATTTTTCAATTATTTGTAATACTGGCAAGAATTTTTGTACGCGCATGACGTCACGAAGAAAATTTTTTCCCGTTGCAACCAAAATTGCTGAAGTGTCCGTACCTTTACTTAAATATTATTTTATATACTTTGGATTTGGTCGGAGGTTCGATTCTTGGTGGAGTGTTACTTTTCTTTTTTAAAAAATATAAACAACATTTTCCTGATTCAGATATCAGGCTGTTTGGTTAACTTTTTCTTCCAAAATAATAAAAAAACATGATTTATTTAATGAATTTAAAAAAATTAAGACATATATAGGGATTTATGGTGAACTCGGCATACGACTCCAACTTTAGATGTGAACTTAGCATACGACACCAATATTTTACGGGTAAACTTGGTATACGACACCCAACAATATTTGAATGACTTGGGGTACGAAGCACAATATACTTTGAGTAAACTTGGCATGCGACCCCAATATACCTGCATGAACTTGGCTTACGATAAAAATATATTTTAGTGAATTTAGCATACTCCACCCAATATTTTTTGGATTAAGCTAACATATACCCCAAACTTTTATGATTAATTTGATATTAGACCCCAATATCTTTTGGGTGAACCTGACATACGACCTTAATTTTTTAGGGTAAACGTAATACAATATTTAATGGGAGAACATGGAATACATACGACATATATTATGGGTGACCTTTGTATACGACGTTGATAAATTTTGAAAAAACGATTGCAAGTATATTTTCGTATTATTCGTATACTTGGCATAAGAACCTAATATATTTGCTTGATCTTGGCATACAACCCTAATATACTTTGAATGAATGCCCACAATAAACTTTGTGTGAAATTACAATACGAACAATATTTTTGCGTGAACCTATCATACCACATTTTTAGAGTGAATTTGACATATCCCCCAATATACTTTGAATTAATTTGACATATGTACACAATATACATTTGGTGAGTTGGCATATGATCCCAATATGCTACTTAGCCAATGACGCAAATATTTTTGAGTGAACTAGGCATAAGCGAAAAATATTCTATGGGTGAACCAGGGATCCGATCCGATTTTTTTGGGTGAAATTGGCAAACAAACCCAATATATTTTGCTTTAGCTTGGCATACCACCTCAATATTTTTAATGAATAATCGATCAGGGCTTGTACGAAATGGATGCTGACAGGGTCTCGAGGGATGGAAACATGGACGGAAGGGATATGTGGAAAAGCAATGAAAGGGAAGGAGCGAGCATGTAGATGAATAGACATGGACGGGAGGGATGCGGGCATGTAAGAAAGGAATTCAGCAGGGACAGGAGGAATAGGGCATGTACGGAAAGGATGCATGGTACGGACGGGAGGCATGCGGGCATGGAGAAAGGAATGAGGGCATGAAAAGTAGCTTTACGGGCAAGGTTGGGATGGAGCCAAGCAAGGACGTGAGGGATCCAAGCAGAGACGTGAGGGATGCGGGCATGGACGGGAAGAATGCTATCGTAGGTGAAAGGAATGATGGCATCGACGGGCGTTGTGGGCATTCTAAGAAGTTAAAAATAATATAACGCGCTGGACTTGGTTGGAAACGCTGACAATGAACAAATCACAAGGGCAGTCATTGGTCATTGTCAAATGTTGGTATTTATTTATCTTCGCCGTGTTTATTCACGGCCGAAGTAAAGGTAAAGATAACGACGGTGTCCGAGTAAAAGTAACGTGAAAGTCAAAGATATATAATCTCTCAAAGAACGTAAATTTGTAGATGGTTACTGTCAATTGCGTTTACAAAAAAATTTTTGCGTAACGAATTAAGACTTTATTTGTAAATAGCCCAAAACAATTAATTTGTAAATAGCGAAAAACTATTAATTTGTAAATAGCCAAAAATTATAAATTTTGTTCTACATATTTCCATTTTAAGAGGGACTAAATCCTAGCCTCTATCCACTGATCAAACGTTGGACATGGACAGGGCTTTGCTGGCAAATCTCAAGTACGCTCAACCATGATATATTTTATTTATTATAAGGCCATATCAGATACCATTTATTATTCATTCAACTAACAGACGCTGCCTCGTTTGCTTCCCTGCTTTGTTCAAAATCTGCTACACCATTTTTGTTGATCTGCTTTCTTTAATTAATAGAATGCCCACGGCAGCGCTAGCCGTGCGAGCGAAGCGAGCGTCGGCTAGTTAGTTATATTTTTATTGACAGAAAGTAAAGTTAGACTACACACTTTTTTGGAAACCAAACATGAAACCCAATTAAACCAGTTGTGCTGAAAAGTATTGGATTTTGAATTCCAACAAAAAATTAATGCGCTTGACCATTAATTATATCCATTTATTCCATTTGAGTTAAATTGCCATATGTTAATACGAGAGCTCAGTAACATCAGAAAAAAAGCAAAATTGGACTCACCTGAGCGGAGACGAAGGAAATACAGCTGATCATAGCGACTGAAATAAAAAGTTTTAAGAAATCTTGCTTCATGCATTTAAAGTACCAATTATCATCAAATACGGCATATTATTCAGGAATAGGGAATAGTGTAAGTAGGATTACAAAAAATTATTTACAAAAACTTTTTCCAATGCTTAAATAATTCATTCGTATATATTCTTTACACGACTCGACTTCAAGTTGGTGAAAAATAATGCTACAAAATTACTTAAAAATAACTTCGTAAATTGTATCCCCAAATTTGGTAATTTTTTTCTTAACTAGGCAGTTTTATTAGTAAATTTTCAAATTTAGGTTATTTTTTTCTAAATTAAAAAAATTTCCCCAATATCGATTATTTTATTTTAAATTAAAATACTTTTCTTCTGAATAACGTAGACTATTTTCTCTCTTCTTATATTAAAAAATTTCTTAGAAATTTGAAACTTTTCGTTCACAAACTCGAAAAAATTTTTTTTTCAGTATCTTCCAAATTCGAAAATTTTTTTCACATATTTCTAAAATTTTTGCTGAGTATCTTCCAAATTTGGAATATTTACTCCCCAAAAGTAACATTCTTGTCTCAATTTCTAACATTTACTTTTCCAAGGAAATATTTAAGTGGGGGAAACCTTTTGAAGTGATGAATGAATACCATTACCAACACTTCAAAAATTTACTTTCATTACTGTCCCTTGTAGATGTTTACCAAAAGTTTTATAAACAGAATAAAAGCTTTAAATAGCTATATCATTTCCATATCTTATTTTGAATGTCTTATTTTTTATTATTGTTTACTATTTTGTGATAATTTCATTGAAATACAAGCGTCAATTTCCAAGCACAAATTTGTGCTTTTTTTTTTGTTCATTTTGATGCGAGTTTATCTATTTTAATATGAATTGCTGGTCAAGTGTATAAATTGCAACTCTATCCACTATTACTATATTTGTTCTACATTCAAATATCGTCACCTTTAGTATATCCAGAAGAAAGGTAGTTTGAATCATAATACAGTAAAGTTCGGTTATAGTGACTCCGTAAGAACTGGCAGGATAGTTCAGTATAGCCGGAGTTCATTATACCTGTATAGTGAACGGACGTTGCAATTCAATAATTGTTCATTATATCCAAATATTTTACTATAAACTCAGCTACGTCGATGTAAAGAAGTACTAGGTGATGAAATTTGCTTAAGACGGAATACGGTTATGTTCTCATGATAATGCTCCCCACTCAATCGAGTACTTCTAAGCAACAACGAAAATGTTTCATGACTGGATTTGACTTTTAACCTGCAGTGTGTAAACTAAAACTCACTATGAGGTTCCATCAAAGTAGATGATGGAATAGACATAGATGGCCATAGAAGAATAAGGAAGAATTCATTGCAGAATTCAGACATATTTCTTGCGTGATCACTATAACCGGACAAAATGACTCTCGGGACAGATAGGAGTCGTTCACTAAGGCCGGAAGTTCAGTATAGCTGATTTCATTATAGCCGGACTACTTAACACATAATCTCCCATTTCCTTGACAGGGACCGGACAGTGTGGTTTGCATTAACCGGAATTCTATTATACCCGGCGTCATCATAGCCGAACTTCACTGTACAGTGGACCTCGCCTATTATGACCACGGGTGTAATGAAACCACGGTTATAATGAACCTGAACCGTCGTTCCCTGTTTAGAGATAGGGAAATTAATATTAAAAACCTCGGTCATAATGAACTCGGTTGAAATGAACACTCGGGTGTAATGAACCATATCTTGCGGTTTATCCCGTCATTCCACCATCGTGAGAGATCAACCAGGCCCTATTATGTTGAAAAAGTTATGCCAATTTAATAAAATGCGTTCTGAATGAATGAATTGAAGTTTTGAATCACTGCACCAACGTTTTTCCTATTATTCCGTGTCGCAGTGGACAAAATAAGACAATTGTTAAATTTTAATTATCTACTATTCTTTATCCACTGTTACAGCATCTCTAAATCGCGAGTAAATCATTGCAGAATTCTGAAAATATTCCACACAGTTTTATCTACATTTTTTTCTGTTCAAGCATATTCTTGGTTTATTGTATTGTGAGGCTGCAGTTTCTAGAAAAAAAAATTGAACTAAGAAAAGTCAAAACATCGGATGTCATGAACATAACTTTAAATTTTATATTTGTTCATTATTCAGCTATAATCAACATCGGGTGTTATGAACCGAATTTCCTGGTCCCTAAAAGTTTGTTATAGCCGAGGTCCACTGTAGTTGTATTTTAAACTCGCACTCTTAATTTTGATAAATTCTAGAGATAATGTTTTACAAATTCGTATTCGTTATGGACTTCATTAAAAACGACGTATCACAAAATTTTTATTTTAGTCATATCAATTTTCAACATCTGTAACGTTTGCCACGAGTTATTGAAGTAGATTTCATTAAACCAATAGCGGAATGAATGACTTGTTTTAGTTACTTTACAAACAACTTCATTTATTATTATAAATGTACAGGGTGATTAATCTTTTCATGTACACACTTTCACCAATTTTATTATAGTTCCTCCCAACCTATGCTGATGCTGGCAACAGAGTGTTAAAAAATGCCCTCATGGTTTCTAGAGTGCAAAAACTTTAACCGCTTTGTAAACAAAACAACAATTTTCAATTGGCGAGTTTAAATGTTAATAGATAGATGCTGAAGCTTTGCTTAGCCTTGTAGCTTTGCTCCAGCGTTAAAACTTTCTAAGCACTATTATTATTTATTTTATTTCTTATTATGTTTTTATGAATTATTTGTTTAACAAGGAAGGGAAAGTGGAGTTTTTCTTTACTTGGTTTAGAAAAATTAAGTTTGAGAAAAATGATATTGATAGTCACCTTGAGTTTTTCTTTACATGGGTTAAAAAAAAGTTCAGAAATTTTGAGTTGATTTTAAGAATATGGTGGGAAAAGTAAATGTTTTTTTACGTTCATTTCTTGTGTCCTTTACTGAAATAGTGTTGAACCCTTAGTTTAATTTTTTTGAACTCAAGGATTCCTAAAAAAAGGATCAGTGTTTAGTTTATTAATATTAACTTTTGAAAATCAACTTGAACAAGTATCTGTAATAGATCAAAATCTTTCCATTAGTATTTCCTATAACCCAGTGTATAACAGTTATATTGTAAACGAAACAATTACATAATATTTCAATACAAATAAAAACGTACAAAAAAACAGGTTAAAGTGACTGTGTAGTCGAAATTCAGTTTTTAAACATTCCAGATACATTCGTTTATGAAGATAAACTCGTCGTAAATTATCTTAAGTCAATGAGTGTACCAAATAACATTATTTAGTTAAATTATGTTGACTATGAAATCAATTTAGAAGCGGGTGGAGTTCTTAAACCGCCAGAAAGGTTAAATGCCCCAACAGCTGCACTTCCTCAAATTATATTAGTGCCAATTGTTATCGTGTATGCTAAATTAGGTGGGATTTCACTTCCGATGAACAATGATTCTCTTCGTAAAAGCCAAGCTTTTGATTGAGTTGAACAATATATGACGCCCTTCAAAAGCAATCGCGTGGACAGGTTATGGGAATGACAGCAATGAGGATAAATACATAGTTCGGATACAGAGTTCCTTTAGGTTGTATCAGAAAAATCTCACTCGAAACGTAAGGATCTTAACTTTTCGTACCAGATGCTATAAATTTTTCCAAATCTTTCATAGGGGCATTGACGCATGTTTGACTGCTATCGTAAACGCCATTTCTTGACGACTCCGACGTCAACCGCCATACACAGTATCTTTTCTTATCAAGTCTTAACTTTCACAAGAAGAAAAGTTCCTGAACTGCGCGAAGCAATGACTGCTCAAGCATTGTATTCCGTGATGAGCAAAACACGAATAGATATTTTGAATGCGAGGGGTTGGATGGTTACCCGCTTAGAACCATGAGCAGAACCAATCCCAAATTAAACATTTTTTTACCACCATTTACTAAATGTTTTATTATAAACTGTAAAAATGATAAAGTTATCAGAAAATATAAAATATTGACATGTCATCCATCATAGAGAGATTTCACAGATCATTGAAAGAGCTACCTCATAAAGAAATTTGTTTTATGAATCAACAAGAGCTAGATTCTTTTGACTTTGCTTCTCCTAACTTTTGTTCTGATTCGGGATGTTTTTGTGGTTGGCTTGGTAATTGAGGATGAGTCTTTAAAGAAATAAATTTCAGATTTTTCTTATCCATACAAGTGAAGATTTTTACGTTTTTCAGAACACTATGATCAGCAGAGGGAACATTGGAGGGGGAGGAATTTCTATAAATCTGATAGACTTTTCCTCTTGCTGTAAGGAAAGAAAGAACAGGTATATCATTGAACGTTTCTGTATTCGATGATGACCTACGGGATTAGATTTGTAAAATGCCACACGGGGGTCAGATTTAAGGAAGTTTAGATTTTGAAATCGTTTGTATCCTACAATGCAAGAGCCAGGAGTCAAGCAAAAACAAAACTGGATAAACAAATTTGGAAATCCATAAATAATAATCTTTTGGGTAAGCTGCTATCCGATCCTTCATATTATCCAGACTCAAAGTTTATTTATAGTTTGGTCAAACCGCGGGATTCTTTGACCAAAGTAAACTTTTAAAATCTCGAGAATCTTTATGAAAATGTCCCCTTTGTCCATTTCACAAAAGGTCTACTGTTGACGCTAACCTTTAACGCTAGCTTCAGGCTAATTTGCCCAGTTGTGTTTCAATCGCAAAGGAAAGCCTTTACAGAATGACCTATGACGGGTTTAAAAGCAAAATCTCTGGGTTCTGTCATTTCTATACCAACACGGATTCTATTGCACCAAAGACAACATACTCTCGCTCAGATTTAATTTCAAATTTAAAGGCCCTTTTTTATCTTTGACTTTAGTAACTTTGAACGCTATCACACACTCTTTGATGATTCGAAACGAGGTGTACCTGGGCTCCTTAAGCTTCAAGCGAATATCATTTTAAAATTTCATTCTGCTGGAAATAACCAGTATAGTAAAGATGGACCCTAGTTTTTAATCAGAGAAATTATAAATGAGGGAGGTATAGCTTAGGACTATAGCACTATGACTCTTTGACATAAAAATTTTTAACGGATTGTTGAGGAAGAGTCTATATGTAATAAGATAAGCATCCACACTACCCGCTTCTTGAAAAATAAAATTTTATGTAGCTTTGTGTAATTTTATTTAGTCTCTTATCCTTTCTCGGAGATAAGAGAATGGAAGAATACTTGAGGGGATCAAATGGGTTTCTTTGAAATTGTAAGATGCTAGTTGTAAGAAAATTGAATTTAAGCATTTAAAATTATAAAACTGAAAGAATTGAATCTTCAGTCGTTGTTTAATTTTTAACAGAAATTCTTGAGAAAATGGTTTACGTTGTAGAAAGAGAGAAAATTTCTTCTTCTTCGCATTTTCCAGCTGAAATGGAAATTGTCCCAATTGATAAAACCATATCGATTGCATTATGCAAAAATACCGTTGTTGCTCTTGTTGTTGCATAACTCTGTTATGCAAAAATACTCTTGTTGCTCCTGTTTATCCGGTCTTGTTAAATTAAAAAAATAATGAAATAGTATATTTTACAGTAGAATCAACTAGGAATCCAGTTTTCACTTCATCTGTTTTTTCCTGCCAAAAAATTCTTCCGGAATCGCTAGTTCTAACGAGGAAAAAGAATGTGAGACAATAGAAATCTAAGTTTCCACAATAGGGTGGAAATCTATGTAGATAGAAAATGCTTAGTTTATTTAGAAATGATATACTATATAATTTATTTGCGGAAATTGCCTGTACTTGTGAATTAATAATTTTCGAGGCGTCCCAAAATCTAATAGACTGGAAGCCACTACAGGTGTACCTGAACTGGCACAATTTAGTCAATTTAAATCAAATCCAATACATCGACATTGTTAATAGCCTCCGTGGAGGACGTATGTTTCAGAACATGCAGTTCGCCGAAAGATGGACATGTGTGTGGAAGATACCAAGAAATTAGCGTCTTGGTGCATCGTTCAGGGAACTGCGATAGATGAGTACCGATAGAATTTTATTTGCACTGTAGGCATGCATATGTTGATAGTTTTGAGTTCACCTACCATTCTATAAACTTACAACGTTTTTATCATCATTGTGGCGGAGTAAAGTGCACTTGTGGAAACATTGAACGACCGAGTGTATGTCGTCTGAACATAGACTTGCAACAACTCTACATTTATCATTATGCCATGTATTCCAATTCTTGAATTCGGAAAGCTCCGCTTATATTCATCTATGGATTCTCTCATTTGAAGAAATTTAACGTATAGCGAAGTCTACCATGTCTGGGAAGATATGTTGTTCAGACAAAAAAGTTTTCTTGCAGCGAGAAAAAATCACCATAGTAGATGTGATTGGTACAGAACGAAGAGAAAGAGCTAGAAAGGCATATGGAGTCATTAAGCGGAGAGTTTCCAAGGAAGTACATTTATTACAGATGTAACTTTTCTTTGTATTTTTTATTATTTATTTTTCAAACTTAACCTTTTTTGAACTTCGCGATGAAAACCGATATACTTTTTATTTATTATTTCGAACCCCCATTCACAGCTGACATCATCTCCAAACCTCAAGTGGAATAAGAAACAGACGAGGACTGGGACACGATTGTCCTACACCATCCAAAAGTGAAAAGAGAAATGAACTTACAAAACCTTTTCAGTCGGGTACGATAAACTCCCTAAAAATTAAAAGCAGTACAATTTCAAAAAAGCACTGGCCCTAGAATTAGCGTGGGACTTTGTAGTCCAACATACGCTTCTTTTTGAAGAGTTGGATGTAAGTAATTCATGGACGGACGAAAACTGAATCCATGCTTCTACAAAAAAGGTAGATTCTTGTAGGGTCTCTAGACATCTCTCTAGCAAAATAACAACTCCAAAATCTATCAATTATATAATAAAGACCTTTTATTAAATCATTCTAACAGCCCACAAAGAAAAAAATGAGAGGACCCAAAAAATCCACTTAGAACTACATCCTGGTATCCTTATGTTCTACCTTAATTATTCAAAATCGTAGTGATTACATATGCAGCTAGTGCATATAAGGTTACACACAGGCTCCCACATGAAAATGCCCACATCACGTTTGCTTGTTACTCTGATGACGATAGATTGTATATTGTACACAGAGCTAGAGCATCAGGTAGAGTGTAAGCTATAGTTAATGAGATGAGTAAACAAGTAATGTATATGTCACAGTTTGTTGGGGATGGATGTTTGAAGAATTTGTTAATAAATAAAAATATTTTTTCAAAAGTCAGGCACAATTTTTCTTGAGAAGTTTCAAATTTTATAAATAAAGCATGTTCATAACAGTAAAATGTATTTTGATAGTAATTGATTCCTTTTCTCGAATGCATTTTGGTTCTGAAGTAGTTGTATAATAATTTGGAAACGGGAACCATACTTTGGAATACTCAGTCATCTGGTGGTCTGAGCAGATTTGTCTAAAGGAATGTAGTACGTGTAGTACGTCAGGTATATATTAGAATAGATGGAAATGGAGAGTTACTGCAGGATTATAAAAATTATAATTCAACTAAAACTATTTAAAAGTACAAAAATGAAGTTCAAATAACTCACAAGGCCATATTGAAATCAAACTTAGCATCGAGTCAATTACTATAAAGAAACACTTGGATAACATTCATAGATAAAGTATGAATTTTCAGTAGAAGCTAATGTTTATTAAACTCTGAAGAATTTCGCTTTAGTTTGCCACATTTGACCAGAACTTGCACTGGGATAGTGTCTAGAAAGATTTTGAAAAATTCAATGTTCGAGGAACAAAAAAATATCTGACATCTTTTAAGTAACTTTAACTTGTTTCTATGTACGATTCTTTTTGTATTTAAATATTATGTAATTGTATCGTTTACAGTATAACTGTTGTATACTGACTAATAGCAAATAATAATACAAATATTTTGATATATTAGAAACACTTGTACAAGTTGATTTTCAAAAGTTAATATTAATAAACTAAATACTTGATAATTTAGGAAGCCTTCAAAAAATTAAACTAGAGGCTGAATACTATTGAATAAAGGACATTTACCTATTCCACCAATTTCTTCAAGTCAAACCAAAATCTCTGAACCTTTTTTTAACCCATGTAAAGAGAAACTCAAAATGACTATCATCATCTTCTTTCACAAACTTAATTTCCTAAACCAAGGGAAAAAACTTCACTTTCCGTTCCCTGTTATAACAAATAATTGAAAAATAAGTGGCGATCTTACATGGCAGCCATACTTATAGAAGATGACGTCGAGTAAATCTTCTCCTCGCCATCTACATGGAAATATAAACTATGCAAACATCACTGCCACTTCACCACTTCACCTTCAGAGGTATATAGTACTACATGGCATGGCAGCCATGATTGTTTTTTGATGGAAATTTTTACTAACTTGCATCGAAGAATTTGGTTGCTAACTTATGGCTAGACTGTATGCTGGAAAATATTAATCTAAATCATGTACCGAAGGTGTGTATGAGGTAATGGAAGTTTCTTTTTCATCATTTCAATAGATCCTATGAACAATTGTAAAGTGTTGTAAAACCATCGACACATTTGAATAATAAAATGAGGTACGTGCAATGAACTGACAGAATGACAAATGGAGAAGCGCATAAACTCCTCACAACTGCAACGAAGTAAAATAGGATAAATGAAGCCACAGACATGCCTGAGTATGAAAGCCGACTCACAACCACGGTGGAAATGAAAATATTAAAACTGAGTCATAGAAATAAAAAAGGAAATTAGCTGTTTGACATTAAGTTTCATGAAAAACCGTAAACAAACTGGCCGCATTGCTTATGATGGTTGGAAAGAAGCACCAAATAATAAAGACGAACAAAACCAAAACTACAAATTTCCAAAAGAATGCAAAACAAATAGGCTGCGAAGAAAGAGTACCTAGGAAAATAAACAAGAAAACCAAAACGTTCCAAAACTTGGATGAGAAGGAGAATATTTTGAAAATTGTCTACATGATAAATAAAAAATATTGTAACTGTGTTATGTCGAATTTTCCCTGAGTAAACTACTCGGAGAAAGTAGGACGAAAAACGAGTGATTAAACGGGATTTAAATCTATGGTAGACGATTTATAATCTATGGTACGTACCATGGATTTAAATCCATTGTTGGCGATTTATAGGGTGGAATCCACAATGGCTAAAACCTGATATACAGACCCGACTCAGGATCAGTTTGGTATTCACAATAACCAAAAGTGCGGGTCGAGTTTGATTCTGATCGGCGGATCAGAATCCAAGTATCAATCTGCCGATCATATTCAGTTTGCTATGCATAATGAAAAACTGATCCGAGATCAAGGTTTAAAAAGTGATCCGGTTCAATGTTTTCCAAAACAGGCAGTTGGGTAGGTTCAGAAGAAAGATTATTAAAGATTTTACTTCATGATTTCTTTAAACAATTACATTTAGCTAAAAAACTTTGATTTTAAATAAAATATTAGTTAAAATNAACAATTACATTTAGCTAAAAAACTTTGATTTTAAATAAAATATTAGTTAAAATATTTATTTTTTCAATTAAAATTTCAGCAAATTAACAAATTTAGTCACGAATTAATTTGGCCCCGGTAATTAATTTTTTCAAAAATCTCAAATAAAATTCCATAAATAAACACATGTCACTTAAACACATATTTGGTTCCAGAAAATTACCAAATTTAGTCGCGGATTGATTTGACCAAGGTAATTTATTTATTTTTTTGATATATCTCAAACAAATTTATATAAATAGACATCACTTGCACACATGTGGGTTACCTCAGCCCTCCCGTGAGTTCCCGCAACACTCCCGGGAATTCCCGCAGCCCTCCCGTGGATTCCCCAGCCCTTCCGTGGGGTCCCGCAGCCTTCCCCTGAGTTCCCGCAGCTCTCCCGTGAGTTCCCGCAGCTCTCCCGTGGGTTACCCCACTTCCGTGGCTTTCCGCAGGCCTTCCGTGGGTTCCAGAAGATATCCCGTGTGTTCCCGCAGTACCGTGGGTTCTCGCATCATTCGCGTGGGTTCCTGCAGCTCTCCCGTGTATTCTCGCAGCCCTTCCGTCGGTTACCATAGCCCTCCCATGGGTTCCCGCAGTCCAACAGAAACTCTGTTGTACTATTAGGCAAATTCGCTCGAGTGATGGACCGAAATGGAAATCGCTTAGGTTATTTTGCGACAAAAANGTACTATTAGGCAAATTCGCTCGAGTGATGGACCGAAATGGAAATCGCTTAGGTTATTTTGCGACAAAAAACAGCGATAGGCTGAAAAACCCATCGCTTAGAAAATTATGCCGAAAATGGAGTGCAGTAAATGACGAGATAAACATTGTGTAAAGGACATGTTTATATTTATCCAATTTTACTTGAAATTTTCAAAGAAATGAATTACCAGTGTCAAATTAACCCGCGACTATCGTTTGTATTTTTCTGAAAAAAAAATATGTGATTAAACATTGTATAAGAGATATTTATCTATATATACAATTTTATTTGAGATATTCAAAAAATAAACTTCCTGGAACAAATCACTCCGCGACTAAATTCGGTATCTTAATTGGAACCATGTTTGTGTTGAAACATTGTGTAAGTGACATGTGTCCATTTATGGAATTTTATTTTATAAAATGTAAGTGAAGAAATTATTTTAAAAAATTCAAAACATTGTAACTGCGCATTGTCAAGCGTGAACCTAGAATCAGATGTATGCTTGAACTCGGATCGGTCGAGCCGCGACCACATTTTTATTGTGGATTTGATGTTGAGTCTTACACGATGATCAGGCTCAAACTCGGTTTAGTGAAATCTCCGCTCAGTCTCAGATTTCGACTCTCATTGTGGATTCCACCCATAATCTATAGTGATGACGTCCTACCATAGATTATAATCACAAACCATGTATTATAATATATGGTATCTCTGAGCAATTGCGCTAGTGACGCAGTGACCTCTGACCTTCGAAAAATGTTTTAAATGAAACTTTGAGCATTTATCTTCAATTTGGTCTTTGCAGAATTGAAATAAACCCTTCCGTTCTCGAGATATTCGAGTTTAAAAATAAATCCTTTTTTCTCCGTAAGAAACAATGTATTAGACCACGGAGCAACAGTTTGATAACCACGTATATATCGGTGTACATGAAAAAAAGTAATCCGATCTCATTTATTGATAGTTGTGATAAAATTATTTAGAGAATTATTGACTTAGTACCAATTTATGCCACAAAAAAAGTGACTGGTTTACCTGATAAAGTTTTTCAATGAGTGTGTTAACTTATTTATGAATACATCATATGAGTGATGTGTTGTAGCTAATACGAGTCAATCGTACGAAGCAACCCTTGATAAAGATGAAATGGGAAATCTTAAAGGCATAATCAACATTTTTATTTCAATGACGAATTCAATTAACTCATTTACAAACAGTATCATCATATAATGGATCATAGCGTTCCTGTGGGGATGACGGTGGATTTTTAGAAAACTTCTCGACAAGTGTGCGATGGATGGGAACATATATAGGGAAAATCGGTTGAAACAATGAAAAACAAATTTTTGATAATATACATTGCTGCGATATAATAAATTAGGTATTAAATTAACCAATACAGTGTTAATATACAACAGTAAAGAATGAGTTGAAGAAATTCGAAGTTATGACTTAGGAAAATCAGTCCCAGAAGTTTTTGAGTTTAACTTTTTACTTAGATAATTTATGAAGCAGACGGACGTGAGGAATTGGTTACCCAACATGGTGTGTTTTTTAAACTCGAATATCTTGAGAACGTAAGGGTTTATTTCAATTCTGCAAAAACGAAATTGAAGATAAATGCTCAAAGTTTCATTTGAAACATTTTCCGGATGTCAGGAATCACTGGGTCACTAGCGCAATTGCGCAGAAATACCATATATTATAATATATGGTTTGAGATTATAATCTATGGTACGACGTCATCACCATAGATTATAAATCGCCAACAATGGATTTAAATTCATGGTACGTACCATAGATTATAAATCATCTACCATAGATTTAAATCCCGTTTAAGGCTTTCATGACAAATCTCTCAAACCAAAAAAAAAGCCATATGGAAACTATATAAAAATTTTTTTGCTGTATTATCCCTATCTATTTTTTCCATTTTTCATTATAAAATCAATAACTCGAACATTTGACCTCTGAACTTAATAAAAATATCATGAGTGACATCACTAATACATGTCAATGATAATTGTAATAGGTTACCCTATATCTAAATTGCTTAGTTTAAGAGAATTTGTGCGTCAGACACGAAAAAACACACTGAATTATAATAGAAGATTGTGACGACATAATACACATGTAAAACCATAAAAACAAATCCGAGGTTTGTTAGAAAATATGTCATCTGAAGGATGTTGTGCTGGGGAGTAAATTTTATATGTGGGCACCAATCAAAATGGACTTTGACCTCTAGAGGTCACCACAATACTGGGACATTGAATGTTTGGGATTCTTCTCGAATTTTCAGTGAAAATAGAGAAGGCATCAATGGACAACATTTAAAGATGGAACAATGCTGTCAAAATTGACCTACTACCTCATGAGATCGCCAAAGTTGCCATTACTGGGACAAGACATGTTCGATTATTCTCAAACTTTACAACAAGTCCTGTGACCTGCAAAAGTCACCAAAGACATTTTGAGGAGACAAACTGGCTAGATTATTCGCATATAATNACAAGTCCTGTGACCTGCAAAAGTCACCAAAGACATTTTGAGGAGACAAACTGGCTAGATTATTCGCATATAATGCATTATGAATTATTATGAGTTCTGCATTTGGTAGGATTTGTTTCCATTTAAACGTTTTTCATTGATATGTTCTATATTCTGCAAAATTTGAGAATAATTGATGGTTTTTTAATGTATCTTGGTACAGCGTCACAGACATTTCAATTTGAAATTGAATCAGTTATTTTTATTATGGTATTATGTCAGAGGAACAAAATAACAAACGGCATCTTACAAAAAATGTTAATTATTGGCAGTAAAGTGTTCACATATTCTTCCAGAATTTATTTGTCTTGTCTTTGGGTAATTTGGTCAATTGAACCTAAAAACCTAAGAGGTTTTTATGAACAGTACTTCAATTAATTATTTGCTGACGTGTTGAATATTTCGTATAGCAAAACTTATTAGAAAATGTCGCATTAATAAATTAAAAGAGCACTATTTATTTCACTATAATTAAAATCGACTTTCTTCAAACTAGAAAATATATAATAGGCTAATAGCAACCACTAAAGAAAATCTAACCTCCATAGCATTAGGAGTTTTTTGTCAAATACTGGCTTGTAAAATTCAACTCTTGTCATTGTAAGACTTGACATCTTATCCACAATTTTTGTATTGCCTTCATCGATCCCGAATTAATTTTGCTTCGAAGCATAATATTTTATATTTACAAAAATTGTTTTAAAGCAATAGTGTTCTCCATGACTCCGACTCCGGAGTCGGAGTCGGAGTCGACTCCTTGACTCCGACTCCGGCGTCACCCGTGGTTTGCTATGGAGTCGGAGTCGGTGACTCCGGAACAGGCATATGCAAACAAGGAGTCGGAGTCAATGACTCCGGAGTCGACTCCACACAATTGGAGTCAGCTCCAAAAAAATGTCATGCGTAGAACTCATATAGCATTACATCACAAACAGAATACACATATGTCGGTAAGGTATGATACACTAAATATTCCAGCTCTGCTGCTATATATAATGGGGATATTTTTTAACAGTTCTGCTGCTTAATATAGTGTAGCTGCAATATACAGTTGCTTTGTGCCTACTTTTAGGAACATTTTAAAATTTAAATATTTTAAATAATGGAGGCATGCCGACGAAGAATCCGACAACTCAAAATTAGAAATTGTTTACTAATTTTTAAGACTAATACGTAAACAAGAGCTGGGACAAATGTCGGCAAGTTTTTCATAAATTAGTTTCAATTCATTGACCTCTCTCATGATAACTTCCTAACTTAATTTACTTTTTTTTAGACTTTCGTTCTTAATTTGCCAACTTTTAGATGAATTTTGATTTTTTTTAAATAGAATTCCTTGACTGCCTCACCTCCACACAAAAAAACCATGTGCATAATATGTATTCGCGAAATCTAAGTAAATGTGAATTTTGACTCCGGATTCCGGACTCCAGAGTCAGTGCTCCGACTCAGGAGTCATTCCTTATGTTCAAGGAGTCGGAGTCGGTGACTCCGGAGCCACTCCAAAATTTTCGTGATGTCGGAGTCAGTGACTCCGACCAAACCCGGAGTCATGCAGAACACTATAAAGCAGTATCATATGTTGTGGCGCGGTGTCAAATTACCTAACTTTTTAACCGTGGATGGGGATGGGACGAGACGTGAATTCTTATTACCAAATTACAAACGGGCTTATTCACTGGGCTCTAAAAAATACTTCTGGGTTTGGGATTTAGTGAAGTATAAACAATGCTTTGGGTCTGGTACTGTAGTACCGGTATCTATATCATGTCCTGTGTATTTATTTTACATTTACAAAACACTAAAACAATTTGCGTAAAACAGAGGATTTTTATTTCCAGAAAAAAAACTTTGTGGATATAATAATATGTATAAAAATGTAACTAACGAGAGAGAGAGAGAGAACGTTACAGCAAATTCTTTAATCCGATTCCTCTACCTTTTTTTACATTTTAACTTTGTCCAAACTGGAACAACTTCTATAAAACACAATATTAATTAAAATTTCTCNAGAACGTTACAGCAAATTCTTTAATCCGATTCCTCTACCTTTTTTTACATTTTAACTTTGTCCAAACTGGAACAACTTCTATAAAACACAATATTAATTAAAATTTCTCGTTTCATTGTCAAATCTGAACAATTACCTTTGATTCCGCTGTGTGAGACGGGCTCCAACATTAGTGAGCCATTGACCGAGCAAAGTATCCTGCTTATCTTCTGTATAAAGTTTAGGATGAAAAATTACTTCCAAAACACCTAGAAGTACAAAAGTTTATCAAATAGTCAAGTAAGAAAGTAACATAATTGGAAACATTTACCAGTGATACTGGAACAAACATTTCTGTACTTGCGAAAAGACAATTTTCCTTTTACACCAATAAAATTATGAAGGGCTGTCAATTTCACATCCATAATTATAGTCCCATTCGATTAATTTCGTCGACCTCACCACTTCCATCACACAATCCCAGAACTTTTAGCTAAATCCGAAAAACAATTTAGAATTTTTTTGGATTTTTAATCATAAAGAAGACTTCATTTAACTTTAAAAATTAGTTCTTTTCTCTAGATTTTCTAATTTTTTCTCTAATTCTACTAATTTCTCTTCTTCCATAATTTGGAAATCAGCTATTTCGTGTGGATTTGGGTTGCCTGTGAAATCTGTCATCGTCTTGACTGAATTAATTATGATTAATTCATCAACCTTCTTATTCAAAAGTGCCATCCTTTTCAGCATCATTAAATTTTTTAGATATACTCAATATATTAATTACGTATTCAGTACCTCTATCTGAAATTTCTCCACTTGCACCAACATTAGAATTGTGACGCGTCATACGCATCAGTTTAGATGTGTTGACCAGAGGAGTATTATCTCGTTGTTGGTAATGTGAACCACTTTCAATATCTTCACATGATTGTCGAACTTATTGGAAATTTGCTGAATTTTCTGAACAATAAGAACTCTGGGCTTTATAAATAAAATAGAAAATGAGTCAAACATTCTACAACTAGTAGCATTTTTTGGAACTCAAGAATGGATTGGAAATGTATAGACTGTTCCCAGACTGATAGTAGTCAAAACAATCAACAGCAGTATCAACACAAGAAAATTGTATCTAAGAATGGAGTAAATTACACAATAGATAAGTCAATTAACAATGAGGATGGAGTAACTGAAGCAGGACTCATTGTAGACACACAACAAATGGAGGACGAAGGACTAGGGTTTAACAGCAGATTCATCAATAAACCGAATACTAACGAAGCAAAGAAAAACTGTTCTAAAGGATCAATAACCCGTCCTGCATCATCAAGTTTCAAGATTGGAGGGAGGAATAGTTTTATATATTGATGAATCATGTGCATATGAAAATATTGAACNTCATCAAGTTTCAAGATTGGAGGGAGGAATAGTTTTATATATTGATGAATCATGTGCATATGAAAATATTGAACTCAAAGATATTAATCTAAAGTCAAAATTTAAAGAAACAGTAGAAATAACTATAACTTTAATCAAACCTAAATATGAAAAGAAAGGTTTAATAGTTACGGTGTATAAGCCTTCACAAATCACAAAAACTGTTGAATTTTTGAACTCACTCGAAATTCTAGCTAGTATACTAGCTAGTACTCACAAAAAAGTGACATGATCGTATTAGGTGACTTTAACATTGACCTAAATATAAACAATAATACAAAATTTAAAATGATAAATATCATGAAACAGTTCAACATGATTCAAATGATTAACAAAGCTACACGTGTGACAGAGAACGGAGATTCTTTATTAGATCATATCTATGCACCAGTATATAGTGCATTCAAAAATCAGGAGTAATAAAACTAAGAATTTCTGATCATGATTTAGTCTACTGTGCTAGGGTTAGCAACAAAAAAGAAATTGATCAAAGTACACCAAAAACTATAGAAGTTAGAATTTGGAAAAAAGTAGATTGGGATAGTGAATCGACAAAAATGAAGAACATAGATTGGACCATTATGGACAATATGGAAGTAATGGACTCGCTAAAATTTTTCAATACTACAATATTGAAAATAGTAGACGAGATAGCCCCTATTATAAAATTGGTAGTTAGAGCTAAACATAACCCATGGCTCACACAAAAAATAATCAAACTGAAGGAAAGAAATCATACGTATAAGGTATATCTTAAAAATAAAAACGAAACCAACAAAATTGCTTATAAAAAGATTAAAAATAAGGTAACAAATTTAATTAATGTCTCAAAAAAAAAATTATTTCAGAGACAATTTTGAATCAAATAAAAATGAGACAAAAGCATTATGGAAAGTCATGAACAAACTTACAAATTATAAAGTTAAACAAACCAAACAATTTTTATCAATGAAGTGTGAAGGAAATATAATTTGTAATACACTCAAAGAATATCAGTGATATACTTGTGGAAAATTTTTTCAAAATTAATAAGGTTTATATAGGCAAAGGAAAAAAAAAGTTAAATACAAAAACAAATATCAACAATATCTCCAAAAACGTAACAGAATTAGGGGTTAGAAATGCAGTTTTAAGAACAAAAAGTGGACTTGTAGAAAAATCAGATATACCAATAATATTCATAAAGGGTATGATTGGTCAAATTTCCAATTCACTNAGTGGACTTGTAGAAAAATCAGATATACCAATAATATTCATAAAGGGTATGATTGGTCAAATTTCCAATTCACTAAGTAAGATTTTTGAGAAGATAATCATTTCAAAAATCTATCTAGAACAATTTAAAAAAGCAAAAAGGGTTACTCCGCAATACAAGAATAAAGGGAAAATGGATATGCCATCAAGCTATAGACCAATATCTAACACAAATTTTTTTAAGCAANTAAAGGGAAAATGGATATGCCATCAAGCTATAGACCAATATCTAACACAAATTTTTTTAAGCAAGGTTTTTGAGAGTGTTAAAGAGTAAGATTACTACTCACCTCAAAAAAAATAAACTATTAAGTGAATCTCAGCATTGATTCAGANGAGTGTTAAAGAGTAAGATTACTACTCACCTCAAAAAAAATAAACTATTAAGTGAATCTCAGCATTGATTCAGAGAAGGCAGGTGATGTGATACTGCACTTAAAGTTTTAACAAATTTCATTTACAAAAAATTGGATAATCCGAATGAAAGAATACCAGTAGCATTTGTAGATTTAAAAAAAGCCTTTGATTCTGTCAATCATATCTAATTGACTTAGTTAAGAAGAAATTCAATGTAGAATCAACATGCAATGTTGATAGAAAACCATCTTAAAGCCAGAAAAGTTAAAATTAAGATAAATGAGGAAATTTCTAAGGAATATGAAATTGATATTGGAGTTCCGCAGGGCTCAATACTGATACCATTGCTATTCACTCTGTTTGTAAATAACTTACAAGACCTTTTTGTAAGTTTAAATATACATATCATTTTATATGCTGGCGATTTAGCTATTTACTCATTTGAAAATGATATAGATAAATCGATCAGTAATATCAAATCAGCACTAGAAATGCTTGATGATTGGTGTGATAAAGTTGGAATTCAAATAAATTTTGACAAAACAGAGTTTATAGTATTTAGAAAACCGAAAACACCTGCAGATGACCGCCATGAAACATTAGGTATTAACAATAAAGTAATAAGGAGAGTAAAAGGATTTAAGTACTTGGGTGTTATATTGGATGAGACAATGCAGTTAGATAATCATGCACAAATGGTAGAAAATAACGTAGCCATAGCATGTGGACGTATTTTACATCTAAAACATTTATTTACTCCCCAAGTATTCAAAATTGTCTTTAATGCGTTTGTTCTGTCACAGGTTAATTTCTGTTATAGTATCTGGGCAGATGGTGTAGGAAAAATTTCCAGTATCCATCAGAAAATAAACAGATACCTGACATTGTTCCAATACCCTGTTATGAGTAAGAACAAGTTTAATAGAAAAATATCTAATTCTAATTATATCAATTTGAGTAATGCTGACTATTATTTACTGTATGATGAATATAATATTCTTAGTCTCTCAGAAAGATTGATGTACACCACTTTAATAGAAACTTTTAAAATAATTCATGCCTCTGATGTCAAGGAACTAAGTGAATATTTTGAATTGAACAATCGTGATAGAAGCTCAAAGTTCACAAATATGTTAGATGTGCCAACACTGAAAACAAAATTCTCCTCGAAATCGTTCTACATTCAAGCTATACACTTGTGGAATAAGGTATATACAATCAAGAAAAGGAAAAGAATTAGAGTCATTAACTGTTTTTAAAAATGAGGTCAAAGACTGGGTCAAACAAACTAGAACATAAATTTACATTACTAACTAGTAAACTATGACGATAGTAAATTTAAAGATGAGTGATGTCTTACTAAAAAGAGTGACGAATTACGTAAGCTAATTGAGTGAGTTCATTCGTCGTTAAAGCAAAGTGCTGAGTGACACATAAAAACATTCTTTAATTTAATTAAGTTAATTAGTCCTGTATACAGGCGTGTCTAATCGTATTAACATTGTAAACTAATGATGACTTTGACACGTAAATAAATTCTCAAATCAAAAAAAAAATCAAAAAAACATTTCGTCAAATAAATAGATATTATTCATTATTGAATGTAACTAGAGTTGCAAATGAGTCTGACTCAGTGACTCTGAGTCACCTGATTTTGAGTCAAAAGGAACTGGGAGTCATATGGTACTCTAGATGTGTCAAGTGACTGAATTATTAATCACTTTATACCGAAGCTAGCGGGATGTATGAGACTGTGGTTTCCGCCTATCTTTCTATTAGTCTCCCTGTCTGTAGATCTACCTACTCTATATTCATAAACGAAGAGGTCGATTTTGAGGGTCATACTAAAATGCTGTCAGAAGGTGATGACCGAGGACCGGCTTGCCAAATTTCGTTTTATTGTATTGTCGGCTTTTTCTCGGTCACCATTATTATGTTTTAGTATGGCCCTCAAAATTGTCATCTTGGTTTATAAATATAAGTGCAGCTCAGATGTTCGCCGTTGCTACATTGTAGTACCCATTGTTAATTACCCGTCATTGGGAAAAGTGCCTGGTCTTCATTTAATTGCAAAGGCTTCGATATACCTCATCAGTGACCTCAACGACATTTGATTCTTCTACTTGATGAGCAAAGTATGATGGTGGAGTAAAAGGCGTGAAGGAACGTTAGGGATGAATGAATCTAAAAAAAATTACTGAATTATTGAACTCGCACGGATGAGTTCATTTTAAATTGAGACCTCCATGAGAATTCAAATTAAATTCTAATTCTGAGTTGGAATGGAAGTTTCAATGAACTTTGTACCCGTGGATGACCCTTAAGGGTCTCAGCCTCGTTAACCAATATCACATTCAGAATCAGGGTGAAAAATTGGATAATATGGCAATTCTCAAAAGTACAATTTCATAATTTCAAATTCAACTACTTAATATATGTGCCCATCTTTGCATCAGATTATGGTTGCTCATATTAGTTTTTAGTCCAACTCAAAATCCAAGGTCTTAATTTTTTCAAACTTTCTCGCGTTGCGCAGAAAAGACGCTTGGAACTTAATACTCAATCTATATGTAATAAATAATACAGTACAAATTATTTGCGAAAAACGGGCAGACAGGCAGTATGTTATAATAAGCTCCTACAAGTCTACGGGTGATATGTAGTAGCGAACGGCTGTAACTGCGGACATGAGTGCATTTATCCGAATTTGTGGGTGTTTTTGCACATTTATCGATTGTGATCAACAGAAATGAATATGCGAGAAACTTCTGTACATCTTGCCCGACCCCTATTTTGTTTGCAACTGTAGGTTTAGGGACTAGTTGGTCAACCTTGGTAGTAACCAAGGTTGCTATGAGTAATTTTTCAAAACGTCTATGATAAGCTTAGTCCATAACTCGAGTAATATTCAAATTTTGGTTTTTGAAGCTGGATGTCGATACTACATCTATCTCCGTCTCCAAGACTATATTATTAAATAACTTTATAAAACTTTAGAACTAACTTTATATGAACAAAATTTATAATAGACGTTCTACTGTAAATTTCTAATAGCAACCTTGGACTAAACATTGTCTTTATTTAACTAAATATTAAACACAAGCCAACATTGTTAAATAGGATAGTGAGAAGACACAACCACATCATCCTGTTCCTAACTGTGGACTTACCTTGCATGTATTTAAAGGCGATAATAGGGGAAGTCCGAGTTCCAGGTGCTTTTCTGCATGAATTTTTGTATCTGTTTCAACTGGAATGACTTAAGTTCCTTAGTCTAATTTTTAACTATCTGGATCTATCTTTGATTTAACTCAAAAGTGTTCCAGGACAATTCAGAGTTATTGTTGTTAACGTAAAAGTAGACTAAAAGCAGAGTAAAAGTTACTCAGAGCTTGATGGAGAGTAGTTTCATTTTGATAAATCCAACAAATCACTCTTCGTATAACCTCGCGGAATATCTATTACCTCGCGGAATTACCTCGCGGAATTATATTAGGAATATTTATTAGGAATTATTAGGAATATCTATTACCTCGCGGAATTATCTATTAAGTGAATCTCAGTCTATTGCTGCAAAATGAGAACTAAATACGCCTCTCTTAACTAGAAAGCGTGTTGTTGAAACATTTCTGTATTACAGTGAAACTTTAATGTCACATCTTCTGTCCCAAGTCTTTTTGTATCACCAATTTTAAAATTCACGGTGGATGTCCATACACTTAAGTGTACGAATAGTTAGCCTTATATCACTTCGCCTAATTTCATATTTCATCCTGAGTCACACATTTCAACCTCACACATGGAAGTTTACTTATTTTATTGGTAACTTTGTTCCCATTATTTGAATTTCACATNAATGGTAACTTTGTTCCCATTATTTGAATTTCACATCTATACTTTCTTAATTTCTCGAAATTGGATTATACACTTTACACTTTAAGACAATGGGGATAGAAAAAAGAAAGGCACAAACAATTAACCAAACGTTGCAGATTTTAGCAAACTTAGACAACAAAATGAGTAAGAAAGTTATCAAGTAGTAATATGACAACANATCACTTCGCCTAATTTCATATTTCATCCTGAGTCACACATTTCAACCTCACACATGGAAGTTTACTTATTTTATTGGTAACTTTGTTCCCATTATTTGAATTTCACATCTATACTTTCTTAATTTCTCGAAATTGTATTATACACTTTACACTTTAAGACAATGGGGATAGAAAAAAGAAAGGCACAAACAATTAAGCAAACGTTGCAGATTTTAGCAAACTTAGACAACAAAATGAGTAAGAAAGTTATCAAGTAGTAATATGACAACAATCACATTGACAAAAGTACAGTAAGAAAAATTATGAAAAATAGGAACCAAATTGAACATGCTGCAAGTAAAAACACAGTTTAGTTGAACATGAACATATTCCTAGTAGGGGATAAGTTCAGAAGAGTCTTGAGAAAATCAAGATGAGGATTCTTTGTAATGTTGCAAACGAACGAACTTCAAAAGAGGCAACTATTCCTTAGAAAAGTTGTAGAAAATCATCATCGACGAAACATTTTCATGTTGTGTGCGAAAAAAATTACTGACTATTTTTTTTAGGTTAGAGGTACTGGCCTGGCCATTAGAAACGAGCAAAAAATAAATTTTTACTGCTTGTGTTGTGCGTCAGCTGTTGCTGTTGGTGCAAAAAGTTACAAAGAGCATTACCATAAAGTTAGTAGATCAGCAGATCAGACTGTAATGTTAACACCCTAGCACCATAAGGTTTTGTTCCAAAACGTTTCGATTCCAAAACTCGTCGTTCTCGTTTTCGATAAAGTCCCCATCGTGTGTCCCCGTGCAGAATTGCGCCCCCAAAAAGATACCAGCCTGTTTCACCGGTAGCGGAAATAATCGAAAAGGTCGAGGAACCGCTTCCTACGCAGCGCCGTCGACATATCACTATGGCGAAGAGAGACGGTTCTGCCCCGACAGTTTCGGTTTAGGATGTCCCTCCAGTTAGATTAGTTGCGCATAAGGCAAGATTTTTGGTTCCGCCATCTGTGACTTCTACATCGGCAGCAGCAATTCCCAGTCATCTGGTTCTCCGTAATACTTGTGAATTTTCAGACCCTCAGCGCGTCATCAGAGCTTTTTGGGATTACTCGAAATATGAACCAGAAAAACCGGAAAATCCATAGCCGGCCAGACGTACTAAGCGGCGAGAACCTGTTCGGGAGTTGCGCCCAAGGACACCATCACCGGTCAAGCGGACCGAAATTGTTGCACAGCCAATAATTCCGCAGCCAATTCCATCACCGGCAATTCCACCGCTTTTTCCACGTCAGCAGCAGGGGAGGATACCAAAATCGCATATTTACACTTTTGAGGGAAGGGTTGTTTGTTTCCGTCGTCAGGAGGTTGGACATACGCACGGCGATCTTGCTTTCCATCCAGATCACATTCCAGGGATTAGAAAGCCCCGTTAAGTTCTTTGAATTCCCCATTAAAGCCCCTCAATTCCTTGTTAAAATCCCTGTATTTCTCGTTAAATTCCTTGATTTTTATGTAATTTAAAGTAAATTTGTTTTATTTTTACAAATTTTTTCTTTTTTTGTAATAATATCTTTTGTTATTATCTCCAAATTTTTTATTAGCATTGTGAGGTAACAATGTTCCCAGATTATGGGGGTGGGGGGAACGTGAAAGTTGTTGTTGAGGCGTTGTGTGTGGGTGTGTATAGTGTGGCCTGATGGCCAGACCAGTCATACTCAAGATCCGGATCCGGTCGTTCCTCTCTCTCCTTTCATCAATTTTTGTTATAATTATTTTTCTATAATTATTTTATTCTTTTTCTTCAATTTAAAGTTTAATGTTTTAATTAAACTTTTATATGTGATTTCCGGTTTTGTTTATTTCATCCTAATTGATCCATCGGAGTTCATCTCTAACATACGCTTTATTAGCGTGTGTTCGTAATTGAGACAAACAAAATTTTTATTATGTAATGTCGTCGTTCCATGTATAGAAACTACACCTTGAGAAGTCTATTTGAGGGTACAATGGGATAAATTTCTAAAAGTTGTTGGCAAAAAATATTTTATCAGTTTCAATATTGGTTCATTTTCTATCAGTCAGATATCGAAGATAAAGTTTACAAAGGATTTTTTCTGTTTTCACAAAGAGTCTTTTTTTTCTTCTAAAATTAAGATTTTCTCTCATCTAAAGTATCACTTTGGAATAAGTTTCTACCTACATTTTTTTTGTAAAATTGGCAAAATTTATATAGTATTTATTTTTAATTCTATTTTCAAGAATCAAATTTTAAATCACGTATTTGATCTGCCCAGGTTTCTGAGAAAATTCTAATGGGGCATGTTGAAAATTAACAAAGTTTGCTTAACTTAACCCTCAATAAATCAATGTTAGATTCGTTTAAGAGAATTGAAGAAATCCAACTTGCGAAATGTAAAGTATTTATTATTTCTGTCAAAGTAACTGAAAGTAATTTGAATACCAGCTTACATTTGTACATTGTAGTATATCTGAAACAAATTTTATTCAATTTCAAATGACAATTACTTTCAATTAGCTGATTCTCATCTCACAATTTGGTTGACGGAGTAGAAAATGGTTGTTACGATAGTTACCATAAAATTTTGATTTTGACTTTATTAGATAAGATTTTCATTCCGTGTTATTGGCAGCAAAACAAAGTACGGATTCAGAAGGTTTCATTTCAAACATTTGTTGTATTGTAAGTATTTGAAATAGCTTNTCTCATTTCAAACATTTGTTGTATTGTAAGTATTTGAAATAGCTTTATACATATAGTTTAAATAATTAAACAATGAATCTTTTTCTGGAATCACGTTGGTTTTAAGTTTTCTAGTCAATTATTATTCTATTGATGGNTTGATTTTGACTTTATTAGATAAGATTTTCATTCCGTGTTATTGGCAGCAAAACAAAGTACGGATTCAGAAGGTTTCATTTCAAACATTTGTTGTATTGTAAGTATTTGAAATAGCTTTATACATAGTTAAAAAATTAAACAATGAATCTTTTTCTGGAATCACGTTGGTTTTAAGTTTTCTAGTCAATTATTATTCTATTGATGGNAAATTAAACAATGAATCTTTTTCTGGAATCACGTTGGTTTTAAGTTTTCTAGTCAATTATTATTCTATTGATGGAGATGTTCCATGTTGACTAACTACATTTAGCATTCAGTCAAGAATGACGAAATCGTGGAATAATGTATTTAAATAAAGACGGTATGCACATATGTACCAACTAAATTGAAGTTGCTTATTAAGCCTGAATTCGAGCTTAGACAAGTTTTCTAAGAAAGCAAAACTAGGGATTCATAAAAAAAACTATGCGATACGAAGACTAGACGTGCTAATCTGCTTTCAGATATTCCACGACTTGGTCCACTAATCAAAGCACATTTGCTTAGGATTGAGTTCCGACTCAGTAAAATTTATTTGGAACTTGCTGTATATTCATGTCTAAATGTATATAACATATGATTCATATAAGTGTATCATTTTAATAAATTTTGATTGGACATTGTTAAGCTTCATTTGCATATTTTGTTTCATTTAGGATACGTCGCTTGTTAATGGATACAATTTGAGTTATCTTGATACAGTATACCTTGAGGTAATACATCATACAAAGTAGGTCACGTATAGCTTAGTTAAGAAATTTTAATTACAGTTTAATGTTGTTTTAAAAGTTTTTCTGAAGTCATACAAATTCCTTTATAATTTGTACACTTAACATATTCATATAAAAAGGTCCATCTTCCTAAACATGGAACTTTAAAACATTTCAGTATTCAAATTTTTTAACAACTTCTGAGAACTCTAAGCGGTTGAAAATGAAAGACACATTTACTATTGTAACTATTGGTTTGGTAGCAATTACACTAGTAGTAGGAGATTGTCAAGACAAGAACGTTAAGTGTCCTGAATGGGCAACCAAGGGAGAGTGTGCAAAGAATGCTGCATATATGCTCGTCAATTGTGCCGATTCTTGTAATCAATGTAAGATACTCTAGTTTTAACTTTAGTTTAAATTGTGATAGGTTCAAATTTCAAATTAATTTGTGATAGGTTCTTGCGTCGACAACGATGATAAATGTGCAGAATGGGCTGCAAAGGGAGAATGTGCGAGTAATCCGAATTATATGAAAGTTCAATGTCGTCAATCCTGCAACATTTGCAGTAATTACCATTATAATACTTAACGAAGGAAAGAATATCAATGTGTTAAATCTAATAATATGTCTATACTGCAATTATTATAGCCCCAGCAGCAACAACCACGACCACGACTGTTGCTCCTTGTGAAGATGACCCTGCATATTCAGATTACTGTGGGTTATGGTCTATGTACTCAGTNAGATGACCCTGCATATTCAGATTACTGTGGGTTATGGTCTATGTACTCAGTTTGTAGAGTACCTGAAGTAACAAACAAGTACTGTGAAAGGACCTGTGGAAGTTGTAATTGAAAAACGAAATAGCAAAAGACTCTTTCCACTCGTCAAATTTTTTATAGCAACGCAACAAATGGAATAATATTACTACCGATCCCTTCAGAATTAGAGCCTTTGAATTTTTTTTCATTCCCTGTTTCACAAACCTCACATATAAATATATTCAACCCACATATTAAAACTTTCNTTTGTAGAGTACCTGAAGTAACAAACAAGTACTGTGAAAGGACCTGTGGAAGTTGTAATTGAAAAACGAAATAGGAAAAGACTCTTTCCACTCGTCAAATTTTTTATAGCAACGCAACAAATGGAATAATATTACTACCGATCCCTTCAGAATTAGAGCTTTTGAATTTTTTTTCATTCCCTGTTTCACAAACCTCACATATAAATATATTCAACCCACATATTAAAACTTTCTCATAGTGTACACCCACCACAATGCATAGTTGGGCACGACTACTACGAAATTGCTCAAGATTCCCATGGTATGCGAGAAGTAGATTTATTATGAGAAGCAGACCAATACAAAAGAATTGAAAATTGGAAAATTTTGTTGGATAAATTTTCATAGAGGCAGAAAATTTTGTTGGATAAATATTCATATAAGCAGAAAATTTTGTTGAATAAAAATTCGTACAGGCAGAAAATTTTGTTGGATAAATTTCCACAAGCAAAAAATTTTGTTGGATAAATTTTCACACAGGCAGAAAATTTTGTTGGATAAATTTCCATACAGGAAGAAAATTTTGGTTAATAAATTCCCATACAGGCAGAAAGTTTTGTTAGATAAATTCACATACAGGCAGATAATTTTGTGGGATTAATATCTCAGTTTTATATAATCTGAAAGAAACATAGGTATTATAGGAGCAGTGTATGTCCACACCCTGCCTGCATGGAAATTTATCCAACAAAATTTTCCGCCTATATGGACGTTTATCCCACATAATTTTCTACCTGTGTGGAAATTTATCCAACAAAATTTTCTGCCTGGGGAAATTTATGAAAACAAATTTTCTGGCTCACTCACTAAAAACATTGCGGCTTCCCGCTCACATCTGACCGAGAGGTTGGTCAAGGTACCCCGTTTAGGCATGGAGTGCAGGTTACCGGAGACAGAAGAAACCGTGAGCCTCGGAGCAAGTAAAATTATAGATACAACCATGATATGGACGGAGTGAGGTGTTTGATTCCCTCACCGGAGGAGAGGAATAGGGAAAAGCCAACGGAGGTGTACTCTACATGAGGAGATTCGGGTGACCAGGAGCGTTGAGGCCACCATGATATTCTCTCCATATAGGGCGGAAGAGTATCAAAACGTACGGTAATGTTTCCCTTAGAAAGTAAGTATTTTGATTTGTCCTGGGTGTTGAAAAGAATAAGAACCGGGACGGTATCCAGAACACTGCGGGGACGGTGGGAAAATTGGAAGCTCAGTGTGGTATCCAAACTCCGAGGGTATAATGGGATAGTTTGAAATCAGGTTGGTTTCCGAACCCCGCGTGTGTGTTAGGAAGGACGAGAACCGGGGTAGCATCCGAACCCCGCGGGTATATTAGGAAAGAATGAGAACCGAAACAGTATCCACAACACTACGGTTTGGTGAGGGCAGCAGTGAGTTAAAGCGTAAGCATTGAGAATACTCCATGAATATTGATGGGATTGGAGTGCAGTGCTCAAGTAATTTAGTTAACAACAGAAATTTGGATCTAAGTCGAACTTGGGGAACCCAGATAGAATTGAACATGGAGTAACATGAAAAACTAGGCCAGAAAGAAAAGTAGAAACAAATTAGACGAAACCAAATTAAACAACCTTTAAAAATTAGAGATAAATTCAGAAATTGAAATTTAAAAAACATTTAATGATTTANTAAATTCAGAAATTGAAATTTAAAAAACATTTAATGATTTAAAGAATGAGTATAACGTAAATTTCCTTCCTTAAACCATTCAATTGATTCGTATGTGCAGATAAACTGAGTATGCGTTGGTTATCAGAGGACCAGTTGTATAATGTGTCGGTTATCAGAGGATCAGTTGTCTAATGTGTCGGATAAAATTCAATTAATTGGCAAAATTTTACTTTCCAACTACCCATTTGTTCAACAGCGGGCATTTCATTTCATTCCAATTTTTTTTTATTGCAGATTGCAGAAAGTTAAATTTTTGTAAATCTTCTTCATTTTTTGTTTAGTTACAAGAGTAATTCTAATTTTACAAGCTGAACTACGAATTGTAATTGGTGCTACTCTAGGTTTCATCCAGTGGAATTAGTACGGAAGTGATTACGATTAAACTAAAACCAAGTGAAGCATGAATTAGAATAAATTTGTTCACTTTATAAGATCAGATTTACTTTTATAATTAAGAGAATAACAAAGATGTGGTCGAGTTATACTTTTCCGGCAGACGTAAGTGTATCCTGATAATCGGTTGGATTAAGCAGATGGTAGATGGGTACATTTCTATGGTACCACGGTTTTTAGTAATTTCTATTGTATTTTTTTTTATTAATTTTTAGTGATTTATTAGATTATTAATATTTTCTTGTGTTTTTTTTTAGTATTTGTCTGGATGGATTTCATCAGAGTTCCTATCTTAATCAAATCTAAAAAAATATACGGAAGAAGTAGACCTCTTAAAAAATCAATTCATATAATTCTAATTCTTCCGTGTTCTTTTTAGATTAAACCTAATGTATTAATTGGATGTAACCATCTACCACCTCTGTGTCAATCCAATTTGAAAATCAAACAACCTGACCACTTAGTATAAGTGTTTCTAACAACCTAACCCTGCTAAGTTTTAGGTTTTGTGTCAGGTTATGAATTTCTAGATTGGTTACGTAATTGTTTCCAGTATTATTTAATATATTGCATGCCCAACTACGGCGGGTAGCCTAGGTTGCTGCTGAGCAAAGTTGCTTAATTTACCCATTCGCGCCAAGGATGAGACCAAGTGAAAACTTGAGACAATTATTTCTGATAACTCATATTGAATCTCTTAGTATCTTGTACATCTCTTTGGCAAATATTTATATGTTTGAGTTATTGGCATTCGTAGTTTTTGTTTTGTTTATAGTAAAATTATATAAATAGTTCCAAAATGAGCACATAAAATCTCTCAGACATTTTAGCCTGTTGGTCATTGTACCGTTAATGTTTTTACTGTTTATCATTTGCCGTTTCGTTATTTTACTGTTGCTCATTGTACCGGACGGATTGTTTCACTTTAAGATATTACACTTTAATAGTTAGCGTTATCTCACTTACATAACAAAAAAATATATGGACCATCAATACCAATACAACCATATACAGTTAAGTCCGTGTATAGTGACTCCGGGTATAACAAACCATAATGTCCATAACATAAAGCTAATGGGAGCTTATATGTTAAGTAGTTCGTCTATATTGGAATCGGCTATATTGAAGTTTCGGCCTTATTGAACCAAACCTATCTGTCACAAGAGTAATTTTGTCCGGTTGTAGTGAACACGCATGAAATATGTCTGGATTCTCAAATGAATTCTTCCTTATTCTTCTTTGCACATCTAAGCACCCGACCTAGATGGAACCTTAGAGTGGATTTTAGTTAACACACTTCAGTTTTAAAGTCAAATCGTCATGAAATATTTTTCGTTGTTACTTAGAAGAATTCGATCTGGTGGAAAGAAGTTAATGGAACGATGTAACCGTGTTGTTGTACACAAATGTGACTAGATCGGAAAAGTAGAAGCAAATTATCGTAGGAATATTTCAAAACCCGCGATGTTTTAAAAGTAACTAGAAGGTTGTGCACTTTCATGTTCTTAAGGCAANAACTAGAAGGTTGTGCACTTTCATGTTCTTAAGGCAAAGAAGAAAGCCTAAAAAATTCTTTAATTTTTTTAAAACTCCTGGAAACGATCTGGAAGCGTCGATTCTACTTGAAAAGAAAATTAAACTTGAGAACATGGCCGTATTCAAAGTCTCAAACAAATTTCCATCACCCAGTAGTTCTCTACATCGACGTAGCTGAATTTATAGTCTAATATTTGTATATAATGAACAATTATTGAATTGTACAGATATANCTCTACATCGACGTAGCTGAATTTATAGTCTAATATTTGTATATAATGAACAATTATTGAATTGTACAGATATACAGATCAGGATGATCTGTCTGTATATATACTGTATATATACAGATATATGTCTAGTGAACTATACAGATATAATGAACTCTGTTTATACTGAACAATGCTGCCGGTCCCTACCGATTCACTATAACCGGACTTCACTGTAATGCTAAGATGAGGCATCAACTGTATACAGTATTTATGAAACCGAATAAAACAACTATATACTAAATTTTGTAGAATACAATCATATACTGCAATAGATGAGAAGCTTCAATTTCCTGAATTATTATTATTCAGCACCAACATGCCATTATTGATCCTGACGGACAGACAGATGAAGAGACAGATATGACAAATTCAAAGTGTTCTTGGTACTAATGTAGTCTATGAATGAAAACTAGATGTAGTTGAGCTATAGTACCTTATGAATATTTGGGTGATATAAAACAAAAAGCTTTCAAACTACCACAGAACCTACTTACTGCATGAGCTTGTCTAACTACCGTTTAGGGAATTGAATCTCTCAAGTAGAGAAATGTGTTTTGTTTTACTTAATTATTCCTCATTTAGCATTCCATTAAGAAAGAGTAATCTCATCACCTTTTCATATCCTAACTTTTCCCATCTCCTATGACTTCTACATTTGGAGAAAGTTCTTTTCGCAAAGAGATTTCTCTTACTTCTTCTATCCCTAGGTGGATATAACGAAAACTACCCTCCTAGTAAAGGAGCTTTTTTTTGGCCTCTTGTGTATTTTCTTTTAGTTCACTACTACTCATAGAATGAGATGATTCCGTTGTTGGAACAAATTACAGATAGATGTTGTAGTGTTTTTGTAGGTACAACTCTAACGTTCAATTTTTTTAAGAAAATGTAAGTTAGTAACGAGAATATGGATGAAAATGGAAAAGAAACTGTACCAAATAAAAAAGCATTAAAAGTAATTAAATAAATAGTAAACTAATCTTTGTCATAAAATTAATTTAATACCGTTTTCTGCATATTGTATCTATCGAATTTAATATTTCTATCTATCACTTGATTGTTATTCTGAATGAGTCAATTTTAATTTTTTTTTTCATTAAATTATACATCCCAATTCAATTTATATATAATTACTTCACAGGTCATCGATTTTTACTCGGAGAGCTTTACATCACAAAGCTTTAGAAGTTTCAAAGAACCGTACACCGAAGTGATCTCACTTAATACAGTGGAGCACGCTTATAAGATCTTCAGATATAAGACCAATTTTTACATGTACTTGGTTTGGAATAATGTATTCCCTATGTAACATAGGGAATATCGCTCTACAAGACCAACGGTTATAAGAACAAAACGGATAGAAGACCCGGATTCTGAATCAAAGTTTGTAACACGTGTCACTTATGTAAGAACAAAACATGCGCAATCTGAACATTTTTCTTTACTTTTGTTTTTAGAAGTTAAACACTTGCTCGTGTATTCTAATTCCTTTCTTCAAAATTCTTTTACTTTTCACACTTAAATTTTTCAATGCACAAAGTTATTGATTTTTAAAATGGATAAAATGAAAAAAATTATATTCTTATTTAATATTTTGCAAAATTAAAAAACTTGACCTGGAATCTGGAAAAACGTAAGCAGGCTGAGTATGGATTAACCATAGGTTAGTTCAAATACTTGTGCCTAAGTGATTCGAGTTGTAAAGGGTCAGCTTAAGCAACCAAAGCAAATTTTTTTTTCATTATACGTAGGGTCAACAATTTAACATCCATTTCTACTAATTTAGTAAATCTTTCGAGTCACTATATACAGGGTGTTTAAAATAAAACGTTACTGATTTTCTTCGACTTTCACCAAAATTGATTGAATCCAGCAAATTACACTACCTGTGGCAGTTGGGTGAAGTTGTCTTACATTTAAGTACAAAATAAAAACTATAAAAAAATCAAACAAACCCAACATAAAATATAAATAGTACGTGTAATACAGATACCAATAAGTGACTTCCACCTTTTACAAAATAAGATTACGACATTGGTTCAATGAAATGAAGTTTCGCGTCTAAGAAAGATAGTTGTGTAGTTGTCACTGAAACCTGGGACTGAAAAAAAATTCTGGTTCGACATGTTCCGAACTTCAAATTTTGAAACCCCCCAGTACCTAAAGGGCAAGTGTAGAGTAAAAAATATAATTAAAAAAATTCCAGAATGATGGGGGGGCAGGGGGGCAAGGGTCAAAAGTTGGGGAAATGGCGTTCAAAACCCCTTGTCTACTTCTTTCATTTGTTGACCGATTTTGATGAAATTTTGTATAAGTATACCTAATCGCATTCCCCAGGTGGTATATTTTTTAGTTTTTCAAATTTTCAATTTTATGAATTTTTATTAAAGTTTGAAAAAGATGAATTTTCAAAAAAAAAAAAGACTTTGATCGTGTGAGGTATTGTTCGACTCCTACTACGCTTGGGAGCATTACTGTACGCATGAAACCATGTTTAGAGCATAAATAAAAAAATAAAAATAAAAAATAAAATTTTTTTTTCGGATAATGATTACCTTAACTTTAGAATTTTCGCGTAACTCTGCGCCATTTCCTCTGCAATGGACCTAATGAGCCGAAAATTTGTAATTGAATAATTAAAACAAATTTCAAGGTGCTATATTTTTTAGTTTTTCAAAATTTGAATTTTTTGAATTTTTATTAAATTATGAAAAAGATGATTTTCCAAAAAAAAACATTATGATAATGTTGGGTATTGTTCGACTCGTACCACTTTTGGGAGCATCACTGAACGCATCAAACCATGGTTGTTGTTTGTTTTAATTATTCAATTACAAATTCCCAGGTTTCAGTGACAACTATACAGTTGTGATATTCAGTAAAACAAAAATGCTGATTCGGTTGTAAGGGACTTACAAGACGTGCAAGAGTTGGATAGTTTTTGCAAAAACATTGTTGTCCTTGTGATCTGTGAGCTTAACCGTATAGATTTTCCATCACTTTAAATTCTTATTTATTAAATTTATAAATTTAATAATTAACAAATTTTCTTCTTCAATTAATTTGTTTTCAAATAACTTCACTTTGGCAGTTAGGGAAAAACCGAGATTAACGGCGACTTGGGCAGGCAAAACTGTCGGCCTGGATGTTTATCAAAGAAGTATGGATACATAGTTTGAACAATTACGTAATTGTGTGATTGTCAATTACACAGTTACGTAATTAGGTGATTGTCAATTACACAATTATAATTACAAGCAACCAATTACTGTAATGTTTAATCGATTACATTTGGAGAGTAATTGTAATTGGCTTTGATAATGCCGGTTGTCGTAGTTTTATCGACCTGAGCCTAACTGTTTGGGTATGTTTGTAATGCTGATGCTGGCTACACTCCCTCCACTTTTATGACTTTAGCGCCAGCTAAAAGGATGTCTCAAATGTTTCTGAGTGAAAGCTACTTTCTTCAGTAACGTTTTATTTTGAACACCCTGTACATTTTCTATGAAACTGTGGACTTTCTCAAGCTTTTCTTTTTTGACAAGAGTTCTCATATAGTCATATGGTTTGACAATCACACATATATAAAGTCTAAAGGATATAAAGTCTGGAACTACCACAGCATAAATCTACGAAAGAGTGGAATAAAAGCATAGAATGATTTAGTAAGATTAGAAATCGGTATATAAAGGATCCACTTATTATAAAAATTTAACTTTATTCTTCCATCTTATTAAAATTTGTTTCCATCTGAGAGGAATTTTCATTAGTTGGGTTGTTGTAAAATCTAGTGTCCCTTTCCTTCTCCGTATTCATTAATCTGTCTTTTATCCTTTCCAACTGGAAATTGGTGAGTGAAAATAAAAGACTCAGCTAAACGATCAACCCTAGCAAAGAAAAGGAAGTCTTGAGAACCTTCTTAGAGAACCTTACGCTCAAATTCTTGTAACAACATACGGGAAATTCCCGTTCTCTCCTTATTAAGAATCCAAATGAGAGAATTATTACAGAGGGAAGTACGCTACGTTTGACTCACTACTAACAATTTCACTCTTATATGGAAAGTTCAAATTTTTTCCATAATTTGTTGTCTTTTTTATTACGCCAAGCATTAAGTTCAAGAAGATTTTATACGTTGTCCGTGTACGCCTGATTCTGTTTTGTACGTAGTGCTTTTATACTTCTAATTACTATACATATATATTCCCACCCATTGATCACTTTTAGAGTAATCGACGGATATAAGATCGTTTTTGCAGAAAATTTTTGGCTCTTATCATTTTGGTCTTATAAAAAATTATTCTTTCAATTTATATGCATTACGCTGCTGGTTTATAACCACTGGATATTNTTTATATGCATTACGCTGCTGGTTTATAACCACTGGATATTGTGTGCTATAAGCAATATGGTCTTGTGTATCTAGCAGGTATTAGGAGAACTTTACGTTAAGAAATAAAAATTAATGCAAACTTACAATGATTTCTGAAAGCACCAACACGTGTACGTATCATATTTTTTCCTCTCACCTTTCAGAATATGTGAACATGTATTCAAATAACTGTTTTTTTTTCAATTAATTAAAATTATTATAAATCTACAAACTACCATTTTAAACTTTTGGTAGTAAATATTAAAAGAATTCAAGTATGAAACGGACATATATGATAATCATAGGATTTGGCATTTACCGTATCATCGCTTTCTATAAGTATTTGTTTCATAGAAATTTTACAAACATTAACTTTCTGAGTATATGTTTGAAAGAAATTTTACATCTAGTTTAAACTCATCTATTTAAAGCTAATCATAGGTTTCATGCATGTAAACTTTAGTATGACATTGATATTTAGTACTATAAATAGTGTTTAAATTTTTTTTTAACTACATACCAGATAAGACAAAAATTTTAAACCAATTTTTCATCAAATTTTTCCAAAATATGCAAAAAAAGGAGCCAATGCACTAAAGTGCAAACAACTCAGAAATGAAGTAGCGATTCAGCCAGCAGATTCTTGTCTCATCAATATTTACTTATGAGTGTGCTGTTTTATGGAGCCAAAACTTCACACACTCGAACTCAATTCTTAATGTTTAACATTCACAACCTTGTTTGAGAGAAAATTTTGTTTCATACCAAGAACAGAGTTTCCCTAACCGTGCAGANTTTTAACATTCACAACCTTGTTTGAGAGAAAATTTTGTTTCATACCAAGAACAGAGTTTCCCTAACCGTGCAGATTGGCCAAAATTAATAATAAAAATTTTTATTAGAATTTATTATTGATACATAAATTTCTTTGAAGTATTTAAATAATTATTTTCCAGAAGTTCGCAAATATTAAATCAGACTCATAAAAATAGCTCAGTAACTAATCAATACTAACTATATTATATGAAACAGACATTTTTTTGTTTAGTCGTATGACTCAAACTTTATCTTTAATATTTTATAACTATAATCTTCTAATTCTCGCCTGTTGAGAATCTCTTCGCTTTGTTTTTGCACATTTTAAGTAAAGCGGCTCAAATTCAACTAAACAGAAATAGTTGAGTATATGTATCCAAGATGTGGCATTANCACATTTTAAGTAAAGCGGCTCAAATTCAACTAAACAGAAATAGTTGAGTATATGTATCCAAGATGTGGCATTAGAATCCAAAGAGTATACTTAATTTCCTCGTCGAATACCCACCTTTGTCTATTACCTGCATGTTCAAACATACACAGAAATCAATCAAATTACCCGCACCTTAGCAGAAAAGCCACACTTTTTCTATACAAAAAAAAATTGAAATTANCACATTTTAAGTAAAGCGGCTCAAATTCAACTAAACAGAAATAGTTGAGTATATGTATCCAAGATGTGGCATTACAATCCAAAGAGTATTACTTAATTTCCTCGTCGAATACCCACCTTTGTCTATTACCTGCATGTTCAAACATACGCAGAAATCAATCAAATTACCCGCACCTTAGCAGAAAAGCCACACTTTTTCTATACAAAAAAAAATTGAAATTAAGTAATTGTAAGTAATTAGTAGCAGTAAGTAAGTTTATTCTTACTTTTTTTAATACTTATTTTCACATTTTAGGCGCATAAATTCGCATTTAATTAGTTCATATAATCTGCCTCTTATCAATCAAATCAAAATTACAAAATTTTTATTTTCGAATGTTCCAATTGGAACTTGGTAACTGAGGGGTAAAGAATTAAAGATTTTTTTCGGTGGTAATTCCACTTGATCTTGATGATTATGAATAGATTTTGATAGATTGGTTCTATAAAGCAATAAAGTAAACAATTGAGGTTTTGAAATTGAAATTTCAAGTTTCGTAATAATACATATTGCTAGTGAAACATTAAAATTGAGCAATTTCGATAATACGACTATAGTTATAAAAACAAAACTATAAGACTACTCCAATGATGCTGAAGGTTTTTATATCAGAAACAGTGTTTTTCTGCTCAGCTCCACTGGACAGTGATGAGTTGTCTATTCTTATCTTTTCCCAGGTCCACAGACATGGGACAAAATCCAAAACCCATTTTTGATGACATGGACACAAGTCCTTAGAAGCTTACCTAATATTTCATTCGACTACTGCCAAGACTCTGGTCATTTATCCTAGTAAAAAAAAAGTTGAATCAGTAGGGACGTATCTCTGTATTTCCACTCGAATGGTACTGCTAAGGATTATATTTTACAATTTATACTTTTGTCATCTATACGACCCCATGTACCTTCCATTTCTTAAGAATGACAATGTTATACTCTACTTTACTCAATGGTTCCACAAATTTGAGTGACGTATATTTATATAACAATTGAAATCTGACCTAAGGAAATTTCAGACTACAGAGTGATTTTTTCCTGGATGAAAAACAGTACAATACAATGNCAGAGTGATTTTTTCCTGGATGAAAAACAGATTTTCGTAAATTCTTACCATCTAATATCAAAAATCTTACTAAACATTTACAAAAACTAAGAGAAAATGTATAATTCTGAAATTCTGACAAAACCTTTATTAAAAATTTTTTGTGAAGAATAAATGTAACCAAAAATTATTGCCAATTTTATTGGATTTCTTAAGAAATAACCGAAAGTCATGGAAGATTAGTATAATTCTGAGGATAATTAAATTTTTTTATTTCATTTGATACACTGTTTATTAAGATTGTTGGGAATGAAAGGTAATAAACCTTACTAAAAATATGGGGAAATATTTCACAAAAAAAGTTTTTCTTGAGTCTGAAAATGTCAGACTATTCTATTTTACCGTTATGGAACTTTTCTAATGTAACAGAATATTGAATCATGTATCTGGCTTAGTTTGTTGCANATTCTATTTTACCGTTATGGAACTTTTCTAATGTAACAGAATATTGAATCATGTATCTGGCTTAGTTTGTTGCAGAATTTAAGTTATACAGGAGTATGATCTTCATTTTACTCCAGGAAGATTTGACTAAAAATATAAAATTTTTTACTTTTACAGTTATCATCGACTGTAGTAAATTTCGTGGAAAATCGTAATTTCTCTTAAACCCAATGGGTGNTTTTACTTTTACAGTTATCATCGACTGTAGTAAATTTCGTGGAAAATCGTAATTTCTCTTAAACCCAATGGGTGTTTGGTGTACTAGAGATCGTATTCAACGATTTTTTTTATTTCCGGCCTGATTAATTTTAGNAAACCCAATGGGTGTTTGGTGTACTAGAGATCGTATTCAACGATTTTTTTTATTTCCGGCCTGATTAATTTTAGGAGTATATTATGTCCACGTTTTTTTTTGTTACAAAATTTGTGTTCGATACTATATAATAATACGATATAATATTTTTATATGAAAAAGAATGTAGAACCACAGGGTTGGTTTTAGACAAAATTAGTCAACTTCAAGGGGCACTTGATCTTGATTTTAAGAAATCAACTGTTTTCGAAAATCATTTTGAAAAACCACAGTACATACGTTGTTCAAAAGTATGTTCGAAAACACTTAATTTTCAATATGTAATAACTTTTGACCNAAACCCAATGGGTGTTTGGTGTACTAGAGATCGTATTCAACGATTTTTTTTATTTCCGGCCTGATTAATTTTAGAAGTATATTATGTCCACGTTTTTTTTTGTTACGAAATTTGTGTTCGATACTATATAATAATACTATATAATATTTTTATATGAAAAAGAATGTAGAACCACAGGGTTGGTTTTAGACAAAATTAGTCAACTTCAAGGAGCACTTGATCTTGATTTTAAAAAATCAACTGTTTTCGAAAATCATTTTGAGAAACCACAGTACATACGTTGTTCAAAAGTATGTTCGAAAACACTTAATTTTCAATATGTAATAACTTTTGACCNGAAACCACAGTACATACGTTGTTCAAAAGTATGTTCGAAAACACTTAATTTTCAATATGTAATAACTTTTGACCAACTCATCCCAGTAACTTTCTATAAAAAATTTCCTCTCCAGTTTGCATACTTTATTATACAAAACCATGATTTGAATTGAAGCAAAAACTATCTATTATTCTAGCCAAGGACTTTCTTCAGCTAAAAGCACAGGTCAAAAATAGCCTCTCACTCGTCTATACATGTGTTTACACACTGTTTTGCTGACCTACTGTTTATGCAGTTGAAGATAAGATATTCAATAGTCTAAATTTTCATTGTATGGTTTTGTACCATTTTGGTGGTTAGTATTGGTTTGTCCATTCTGGTGGTTAGGTTTACTACCTGGTTCTTTAGCCATACAGCGCTAATGGGACAGCTCTAACAAAATATAAATAGTTTTAATCTAACAGTTTTTACTCTTGACATTAACCTAAATACAATGATGTCCACTTGGAATCATTCTACAACATCAAAACTTTTGCTAAATTGTCTTAAATACTTGAATTGTTGATGTTTGCGATTTTTCAGTCTGTATTATAACAAATACATTGTATGTGGAATTGAACCTTACTAAAAATTTTGATTGAATAAATGGGTGACCTGTTAGAATTTTGCAAATGTATAAAATNATTGAACCTTACTAAAAATTTTGATTGAATAAATGGGTGACCTGTTAGAATTTTGCAAATGTATAAAATTGAGAAACTAATTCTTTTTTTATTTAGTTTTTTTGTGTATGTGATTTGGCGATCCCCAAAAATAGGCAAAAGCTATTATCCGAACCAATTTGAAGGTAAAGCTTTCCAATTCCAATTTTATCTTGGATAACTGAAACAAATTACAAATCCAAACCCGACTGTGTCTCTAAGTAACTCCTTTAAATTCAGCAGAGGTACAGAATTACATTTAGCCAATATAACTAAATGTGATAGGGTTTATGATCTTGAAATTTTTAAACTAGAAAACGAAGGATTCAGTTTGAATCTAAAAGAGAAAAATAAAAAATTCTCTACTTTTTCTATAATATTTTCCTACTATCATGCACATAAAACAGATAATAATTAATTTTTAATTGTAATTCTGAAATTGTTCAAAAAATTTTGTTACTATTTTATTCTAATTATGCACTATTTATATCTTACTATATCTACTCTCATAAATTCTAAGTAATATAATAAAATTTGACCATCTCACTAGATTGCATATTCCAGATTTGGCACATCATTGTTTCTTAAAAGTTTGAATTTTAAGTCATCACTGCGCGTTTTTCTTTGATCACTTTGATGTGAGTTGTACNTTGAGAAACTAATTCTTTTTTTATTTAGTTTTTTTGTGTATGTGATTTGGCGATCCCCAAAAATAGGCAAAAGCCATTATCCGAACCAATTTGAAGGTAAAGCTTTCCAATTCCAATTTTATCTAGGATAACTGAAACAAATTACAAATCCAAACCCGACTGTGTCTCTAAGTAACTCCTTTAAATTCAGCAGAGGTACAGAATTACATTTAGCCAATATAACTAAATGTGATAGGGTTTATGATCTTGAAATTTTTAAACTAGAAAACGAAGGATTCAGTTTGAATCTAAAAGAGAAAAATAAAAAATTGTCTACTTTTTCTATAATATTTTCCTACTATCATGCACGTAAAACAGATAATAATTAATTTTTAATTGTAATTCTGAAATTGTTCAAAAAATTTTGTTACTATTTTATTCTAATTATGCACTATTTATATCTTACTGTATCTACTCTCATAAATTCTAAGTAATATAATAAAATTTGACCATCTCACTAGATTGCATATTCCAGATTTGGCACATCATTGTTTCTTAAAAGTTTGAATTTTAAGTCATCACTGCGCGTTTTTCTTTGATCACTTTGATGTGAGTTGTACATAGCGATTCAGAATAAGTTAACACATATTTTTTATTCGCACGTTATAGCTGTTTCATGGATACTAGAATATAAAAACTTGCAACTCGATCGGTGATACAGGATGTTCTGATAAATAGGTACCTAATTCCTCTATCTAAAACAAACATACATAAAGAAATCCGATGGGTGAAAAAGGCATTCATCACCAACTAAAGAGTATTTATTTACTAAACAGACACTAGCACCACACTGTTTTGTTGTTAGTTGGACAGATCTTTGCAATTTAAGTAGGAACGTTGTAGAATTGATAATATTTGTTAAATAAATTTGAAATATCATTCACAATTTTGGAATAAATATTTTATATAAACTATATTTCATATTTAAATAAACTTTGTTAATTATCTTAATTACAACTTTATCTTTCGATTAGGTGAAAGGAAAAGAGAGATGATTAAGTTTGATAAAAATAGGAAGTAATCCTTAGCAACCTCGAACACATAAACATAGTTAAGTAGATGGATAAATGAATAGATTCATGGATAAATAGATAGATGGATGGAAAGATGGGTTGATGAATAAATAATTGGATACATAGATGAATTTAAAGATGAATAGATATATGTATACATAGATGGATAGACAGATGGATAGATATATGGATAGACAGATGTATAAATAGATGGATAGATTGATTGATATGTTGATAGATAGGTTGATAGATAAGTAGATGGCTAGATAAATGGATAAATACGTGGATAGATGAATATATAGTTAATAAGATAAATATACCTGATCTGATTGCACCTAGTAACAAAATTGTGCGAAATAGATGTTACGTGTTTCGTTTGAGTAGCACCAGTTTCCAACAAGAGAACCTAAATTTCTACCTCAAAATAAATGCAGAAACTCTTAAAGCTGCCTAGAAATGAAAAGATTTTAGGATGCTATTTACATATAAGTGATTCTTTTGCTTGCACATATGAATGAAATCTGGCAAACTAGATTCTCCTTGTTTCGTCAGAGTAGCACTGGTTGCCCAAAATACTTGATTTAACAGAATGTTGAATTTCAGAGCCAAATATAAATTTTTGAAGATGACGAGGTAGAGCAATATTACATATGGAGCAACAATTAGATAGTATCTAAAAACAGTAGCGGAACACCTCATAAAGAACTGTTTTGCATCGAATCTACTAGAAAAGGGGTTTTGATTTCCAGTATCAACAGATTTTTGTGACAATCGTACGCTCTTTTGCTGTAGCATTTGTCTTTGTTGACAATTATAACTAGTTCTAAAATCCCAATTTATGAAACTAGCACCAATGCAGCTAATCATAGACATTGTGTTGGATTACGATATTATAAAACTTTCCAGCTTCGCTGTTCACAGTTAATAAAAACAAAATCTAACAAATTCAACACGATTTTAAAAAATGTCTCATATTTTCCATCGGTATTTTAATTTTAGAAATTTAGTTTATGATAAATAAATTGTTTTAACTAATAGACAATCTAACTTAAGCAATTAGTATTTTTTAAATTAAATATTAAACGTCAGCACAAACCAAAGCAAAGGCTAACTGATCAAGTGGCAATCAGAAACAAATTTTGAACATATTAAAATTTTCAAAAAAATTTAAAAATAAAATAAGAAGTCTACGTCTGAACTTTCAAATGCTAGATACCACTTTACGCTGTTAACAGCTGGGCAGGATAACTTTTCACCCCAATATGTTGGCACTAATACTCTTAATGGTTTTAAGTCGTTCATTTCGTTCATTTCAAGGTCGTTCATTTAACTAGTGGTTTTACAGTAAACAAAATTATAGGTTTACCCAATTTTTTTAAACATTTAAAATTATTTCATATTACACAAAAGTCGTTGGTTTCAATAAATAACTAATCGAAAAATTGTGCAGTCAAGTTTATACGAAGTAAAAAGAAAGAAAACCTTAATGCTAAAGTAGAAAATTTATTACCAAAGATAAGGGGAAAAAATGTGTAACGAGGTCTTCATCATCACAAAGTTTCAAAAGCACAACCATTGCCAATAACTATATCCAATATGTTCATGATTCGTGGTTATAAACATTGACATCAGAAGTTCACTACTTTCTCACTATTTTTTTCACATTTTGTTGCCGACCAGAAAGAAAATATCGTTTCCCTTGTTCTCTATCATGTTACAAAGTGACAACCATAACAAATCGATCGTATTCCCTCCTGTGTTAAGTTCATAATAGAGTTTTTTCTGGGATAGTAGAAATCATGTTGGGAATATAATGTAATTTTATCTCAATGAGTTAAAAAATTTTTTGAGAAAATAAAATCCTATTTCATTTATCCAATAATTTTATTTTTTTTTGCAAAATTCCAAACATTACATCAAGTTTCTAAATGTGAATATAAAATATTGAAATTTCCATCGAATTTCTGAAAACACATGAAGAGTTGTTTGTGCAACTGACAAAGAAAAAGTTTGATAGTTTGACAGAAGTGAAAAAGTAAAGGATTTGGATGAGAAGAAAAGAAGATAGAGGGATAAGGATCATAAATGAGATAATGAACCGTCCCTGATGAGATGAGCCACCATTAACTAAAACCTATCAAAAACTTCCTATTGTTCAATCTCTTGTACAAGTATATTTCCCATACTACTGCTTTTCATTCACTCTGAATGTCTTCCTTTGTTTAAACTTTGACAATACAAGTATCATACTCACTAGTCACAGTCTTCATCAACTCCCAGATTTGTATCCGGAATCATCTATTGCTTCAGGATGTTTGTTGTGCTTTCCTCCCGTTTCAGCTTGCTTAACGAAAGAAAGAAGAGAGATCTTATATAATAGTCTTGGATATTTAACTCAATATTTTGTTATCAGGAAACTTTTTGGATAGTATTCCAAGTAATGATCAAGAGAGACTACGGTTGAGCAAGAGGTTCTTCGTTTTAAATTTTACTACATTTGAATAATTTAGAGTTAGTGCATTTTAATTGAAATTTATTGGAATATTGCACTGAATGCGTTTGCAAAATTCAAGTATAAATGTAATAGTAAACTCATCGAGGAATTGTTAATTTTGATTTTCTTGACAATTTTTTTGAGTATACTTATATCAGANTGCAAAATTCAAGTATAAATGTAATAGTAAACTCATCGAGGAATTGTTAATTTTGATTTTCTTGACAATTTTTTTTGAGTATACTTGTATCAGGATACTAACGGATCCTTCTGCCTAGAAAATACTAATATTTGTTTCTTAAATTCTCATCATAATGGCAAAACTTTTGTCAAAAAGGGCAAAAACTTTTCTAATGAGTAGTAAAAATTAAGAAAATGCGGACGCTTAAACTGACTGGGAATTGACAAATATTGCAAAAAAATATTAATTAAAAATAAAACCTGAAATTAAACATAAATAATGCTACAGGTTTTCAAAAAGCAAAAATTCCATTTCTTTTCCATTCATATAAACGAATTAAGCTGGAGATTATTTATTCAGTTTTACCTCCAAAACAGGTGCCTTCCACTGTATTATTACTTCAAATCTTCAAATTTGCTTTTGTTTTATTGGGATTGTAAGAATATAACAAAATCAAACGTCCTAAACTTTTACAGTATACGGTAGATGTGAAACCAGTGATATCGTAAAAGAATTTTGTGTAGGTATTGTTCGCACTGTTGTCACTATACAGGAAAGATTTTCTCGGTTTATATTGAAAACATTTTTTTTGACTGCCAATTTGATCCAAAATGAGATGTGAAACATTTTTTGCAGCTAAAATAGTACAGAATCCTGCATGTTGTTTTCTGCCAAAGTATAAATAAATTGTCCGCTCAATTTCAATGAATTTTTACAGAATAGGCTTCATTAAACTTACATGCATGTTAGAGAATGACAATTTTCCATGCGATGAAAAATAGGATGTTGTATGAAAATAATAGTCAGGATCAGATAAAAAACGGGGTTAGAAATTTATTATTTTTAAACGTTTACTTACCGACAAACTTCGTTCAAGTACATAGTTTTAATTGTTGAGATTCGATATATAACAATAAATTTAATACTTTCTGGACAGAATTATAAATTAACTATATAATGGAGCATCAGGAGATTAAACTTTTTGCAACCTGCTTCTAAAAATATTAGGTAAATAACAGCTTTTGTAACCATAAAAAATATTGTAAAATCCACAATACCAGACTAAATATTTAGTATTAGAATACTAATTAGCTTATCTAATTAGTTTTGTGATATAAAGTAGATACGATATTCGTTATACTTTTCAGACCAACCTAGTTGAATACCAGCAAGATATAGTCTTGCTTATTCAGAAAATGGTGTTCTTATATACAGTAAAATCTTGAAGGCGGGTTGCGAAAAACTGCAGTGCTTCCTGAAAAAATTGGTTTTTGAGATGGAAATGGCAAACAGATGTACCTAAAATTTGATATATACTAATGAATCTGGCCATTCTAAAAGATTTGTGAGAATTAAATAAAAAGTTATTGTCTTGTTTATGAAATACGAGTAGAGAAATTGAAGAAGTTTATACGAATACTTTATCCGTCTGCATGTATCCCACTGTGTAAGTTCACTTTTTATATCTCTTGTGTTGTATGAAAATTTATGCTTTGATTTTAATTTAGTTCATATAGTATTTAGAATGCAAAACAATAATATAAATTTGACATATTTTGTGAAATTGCTAGTGATGCATCTCATGAATACATTTTCTTAAGCTCCTCTTTTCAATATGTTGTAATTTGAATGAAACACGTATTCCCTTTGAAATATAAAATAGTTAACTCTCGTGAGCCTGGTGTGAATGGAGCTACGGAAATGATAGGAATGTTTACTTTCCCATTAGATCACTCAACCGGGGAGAGTGAGCAGGGTGCCAGGTGAAGTGAAAGGACACATGGAGTACAAGGGTGACAATGAATTAATTCAGCTTACTGTCAAAATATTCATCTGCATTAACTAAACCTTTCACCTAGCAAAGTTTTTTCAGAAACATATACCCTCTTCTGAATATTTTTAGTCTAATTTTGTCAATTGAGATTAAATATACTAGTTACAAACGACAAGCTTATAAAGCAAAGAATCACATGATCGTTAAACTTATAAATAGCAAATTTACGTTTTACTTAAGAGTACGCTTTGGTAATTATACGGCAGAACTTTATATGCTAAAACGTTAAATAGATATTATATAAGTTTTTAAAGTTTGGCAAAGAAATGGACCAAAATAACAAAAAGCTTTCCATAAAATCCTCCACCATGGCTCATTTGCCATGGTGAAGGAATGGTTGCTTAAAAACGACAAATCAGGCTTCAAATTAATAAAAGTGGAATATGCTTCCAAAAATATGGATAAAAAATAATTAAAGGGGAGACTAAAAATTGGTAAACAGAAAGTAAGTGCCTAAAATGAAAAAAATTGTCGAAATTGAATAACTAACATACAGCAGGATAACTGAACAGTTCTTGTTAAAAATTGGATTACTTGTCGATGTGTCATATATTAATTTTTTAAACAGGTATTGTAAAAATATGTTTCATATTTGCAAAGCTCAAAAAGGTTTAATAATATTTTGAATTTTTTTTGCGGATTGGAATACTTTAATATGAAAGGTGAGTATCTGAATATAGCGAGACTTTGAATTGAGCATGAACGATTTTTAAACATTCGTTGTTTGTTTAAACAGGGTACGAGATGATTTATTGGGTTGTTTGCCCGGTAAGGGATCTTGAATTAAAAATGGGCAGCTAAATTTATGTTAATTTTAAAGCACTTTAGCAGCCCAACTGAACTTTGAATCATCTTGAGCCCTATTTAATACCCAAAGTTCTAGTTCAATGGAATGAATATGCTAAATTCAAAGTCTCGCAGAGGCAAAAAGTAACAAAAATTTGTAGCTTGAACGACTAAAGTTGTTCAATTTGACCTGCTGAACAACTTAGGTTCAAGTCAAGAAATTTGACAGCATACAGTCCGGTAAATTATCTCGTACCGCATTTAAACATTGCTTAAAATGTTCTAGTGAAGAGCTATGCAAAGCTTCAATGCTTCAAAACAGCCCTTATTAACTTCTAGGTCCGCTAACAACTAAATGTGGCGGAGACGATCTATAACGATCAAACTTGCACCACTTGATCTGCTAAACAAGACGTGTTCAAATCAGATAATTTGGCGGAACGTATATTTTAGAAACCAATGGCGTCTCACCAATGAACAAACAATAGTTTGTTAAATTAATTACGTGTTTACATTTCGGAAGAAGTGACCTGTATAACTCAAATCAGATTTAGCAATTTTTATGAAAGACTGTGTTATTATTTCTCCGTGTCACCTCCAAATTTGAGAGTTAAATATACATTATAAGAATCTGGAAACTAGATATTATTAGTGTTGTTTGATATCACAAAAGGAATGTATTCAAATTTAACGTCCAGAGATCACGCAATTTTCTTGTTGATCATATATACATCTTGTCATGCATTGGTAGTTCTGCTTCTCTCACTTGTTATATCCACATATATAAATTTTATTTGGAATATAATGGATACTTTAATAAATATGTGGCTATTGTGATGTAATTTTCTCAGGTTTGTAGAGGGTTAGATTTGTTAGTTTGACTAAATTAAGCATGGTGGTACTTTCACAATATCTAGTATTATTATCGGAAACTACAGCGATCAACATACCATCAATATCACTACAAACCTTGTATTGCTACCCTTGGCAACTACAATCAGAAAGGTAATTAAAAGTTTTAAAAACTATAATGAAGAAAGAAATCGAAACAGAAATAAAGAATGGTTGTGAATAAAACCGAAAAGAGGTATAGTTAGGAATGCAGCAAAACCGACAAGTTTCGATAAATGATAAAACGAGGATAGCTGAGGATGAATCATGAATCCGATATAATGCTGTTACAAGATAAAGTAAAATTAAGTTGAAAATAAAGGGCCAACAGGACCTGAGAACCAGTAAAAAATTGTAAACAGACTAAAAATAATGCCATTTTGACACTGTGTTATGAAGAAAATGTTTGGATGAAGGCAAAAGCTTAAAAGGCTGTAAGGTATTTCAGAATGGTAAAACGGTTGAAATAAAAAGAAATTTTACTTTCCTAATGGCAGCATCTGCAACAGTGATGACGCCATAATCTACCTACACCATTCTCAAAGATTACATTTGCGACTAAAGTAGATATACCTTAATATATATCAACAACTCTAGAACAACCTCCTGACTATGCCATAATATGAAATTATACGGTAGTAGTAGTATATTTATAACTCAAAATGAGATGCCAGAAGCGTTAATTTGATTCTCTAAAAATTGTCAAGATTTATTTGTAGAAATGCATGTTTCGTATTACAGAATAATCAGCTTAAAATTAAAAATCATAGAAACTATTATAGTTACCGTTAACGGGAGTCAATCAAATAACCAAATCAATTTCATGGTATAATTCACAGATGGTGGTATGTGAAAAATATACATTTCGTAGAAAATTTTAACACCAATGTCATTCCACACAAAAATACCTACCGTAAGCTTATTAAAAATGGATAGCAAACGGTAGAAACTTCGAACAATATAATAGCCTTTGAAATAGGTGGAAAAGTAGACCTAGCTATATAGGGGCATGTATAGTTAAAGGAGACAAATTGTGCTAGGTAGACACTTGATGACAAACTGCTTAGTTGTTCGCGGTTAATAAAAACGCCTACTGCTTGTAAATAGTTGCAACTGCAGAATCACTCACTCGATATAAAATATAAGCCAAGGATACGGTGGCAATATATTACTTAACTCGACATTACCGATACAGTGCTAGTGTTCTGTAGCAAATTCTTATTGTTTTATGTGGTATACTTATAAATATTTTTAACAACAGATGTGATTTTGATTTCTCAGTAATTGGTATCAAGTAAATAATGTTTACTTGATAATTTTGTAGAAAACTTTTATGCGTTGGAATTATACATTGCTAAGCACAATAATTTGAAAAGTGGATCATTTTCTCAAATTATCATGATATTGTGTCGGCGAACGCACGCACGCTGGACTGAAATGAATGACATATAAACTTTGTCAAACTTGACTGTTCGTTGCTTATCAAAAATAGGTACGCTAGAACCACCCGCCTTTCAAATAGTTATGAAATGCATGGGGTAGAACTTATGCTTCTGAGATACTAACGGTGATAAACTTATGTCGAACCTTTATGACGAACATAACAATAGGGAGATGAACCATGTGAAGATATACAGAGGGGACATTAAGTGGCTACCTAGGGAACCTCACCTCCCCTACCCTTTCATTCATCTCCCAAGCCCGTTAAGAGTTTTGTAAATTCAACCCGTTGTTTTTAGAGATTCCTGAATTTAATAAATACAAAAGTATGCGCAATTTAATATCTAAATTGATAAAAAATTTTCCTACACCTAAATAGTAAACTTTTAAAAATGAATAATGAATTTGATAATTTACCACATTGTTTAATCTAATGAAAACAAAATATCTAGGTTTACCTTTGTTCGACTCGTGAGTCGAGTTAGAAAGCTGACTAGCTCAGAGTCGACTCTAAAAATCGAGGAGTCTGAGTCATGACCGCGGGAGTCGACTCAGTTAGTGGTCTCACTCACGTATCCGTCTCTTGAGCAAATACAAAGTGATTTGATTAATTTTGGTAAAATTTGAATTCTTAGAAAAGTATTATATTCTGGCTGAAATCATTTGCACGTACTGTATATGCTCAAGAGACAGATAAGTGAGAGAGTGCACTAAACCGAGCGTAACTGTGGCTCCGACAAAAATGAAGAAAACCCGCGTTTATTGCCGTGGCAATCTCGATACTTTAAATTGTCAATTTCAATTTTTTTTAGATTTTGCCATAATTTCAAACTTTCAAAACATAATTTAGCATTTTTTTGTTTTTTTATTTTTAATCCCTACGTACTTAAAAAGGAAGTNTTTAGCATTTTTTTGTTTTTTTTTATTTTTAATCCCTACGTACTTAAAAAGGAAGTTAGTAAGTTATTCATAAACTCGTTAAGTGAAACCAATTTTGTTGCCTATGTGTGTGGGTGATGTGTTGAAGTGTGAGGATCTCTAGGTAGCCACTAAATGTCCCCTCTGTATATTGCAACAAACATCATGGAAAAATGCTAAAACACTCCATAACTTTAATAGTGGTGACCGGCGTGAGCATTATCTAATGAAATGAGATACACCAATAGGTGAGTGCAACTGTTGACCTACAGGCCCAAAGTACTAGCACTTTTCCTTATGTAACCAATGAACACTGTTATACAACCAATAACAAACATTAAAAAACTTTATGCTAGAATAAATATTTACATACATAAATGAAATTCTATATATCTAGTACAATTTAAGCAAAAATCTAGTTGTATACAGTGATGAGTACAATTATAGAATTTTTGACCATTCTCTGTGCTAAAGTGAGTCATCGTCCGAAACGCTACAAGTAATTCGTCTCTCATCCTTCGGTATTATCGATATTATCCGTACCTATACCTTATGGTATAAGCTATGAAAGATTGTGCCGTTGCAATCTTATATTTTGCTCTGGCTAAAGAATTTTTCTCTGATCAATCATTTATGGTATTGTAGTTAATACGAAAATGTAATGACTGTAGATACAGACGGACAACGAATAAATTAACAAAACCCTTCAATGTTTGGAGTGAAGCATATTGATGCACCAACACATTGTGAGTTTAAATTTTAGACTTGTTATTGCGTTGAATCACGATTTGCATAAGTTGTAAAGAAAAACGACGATTGTGCTTTATTTTTCTGGAGACAGAATAGGTAAAATGTGAGAGAAAGTGTTTGATGTGACTCTTCATCATTGCAACAGTTGAAGTTGTGGTAAAACGAGAAAATGAATTTTATTTCCTTTGACAGTAATACTCTCAGAACTAATTTCCTCTACAAGTACACTTCTAAGCTTTTCACGTCTAGCTTTTTCCTTAGCTCTTTCATCATCATCCCAAAAATGCTTTTCTTTGTACGCCTTAAGCCTACTAATAGTAGCTGCCAAGCCGACCGTCACATTTAGCAACAAAATTAACCCTCTCTCTCTTTCGTCTGTTTCATAAGTTTTACCAAAAAGTCACTACTTCCCTTGCGGTTTCTTAAAAGAACTTTCTTCGGAAGTCTTAATTAATCCCTGTACAAGAGACAGACGACTTGGAATATTTAACCATATCAACTCTAGCCTGTCATCAGTCAATTCTACAAAGGAATCTGTAAGAATAAGGATGAAGTGACCTTTTCATTTTAGTTCCTCTGGAATATGCAAGTTCAAAAAGGTGATTTGCTGTGTAAGCTAAAACTGTTATAAGCGAAAGTCAAGAAAGGAAAAAAAAACACATCTTATTAGTGTCAGAGTCATGCAAAACTGTGTTCAATCAGTTACAATGTTCCATGGATTGTCGGAAGAAAAAATGCTTCCAAAGGGTTAAGTCGGAATCTTTTCAATTTTTACAAATTTATAGTTTTTTTTCTACTGGATCCAGAGTATTGTAAGTATTTTTATTATAAGATTAGAATTGTCGACTATTTGCTAATNTACAAAGGAATCTGTAAGAATAAGGATGAAGTGACCTTTTCATTTTAGTTCCTCTGGAATATGCAAGTTCAAAAGGTGATTTGCTGTGTAAGCTAAAACTGTTATAAGCGAAAGTCAAGAAAGGAAAAAAAACACATCTTATTAGTGTCAGAGTCATGCAAAACTGTGTTCAATCAGTTACAATGTTCCATGGATTGTCGGAAGAAAAAATGCTTCCAAGGGGTTAAGTCGGAATCTTTTCAATTTTTACAAATTTATTGTTTTTTTTTCTACTGGATCCAGAGTATTGTAAGTATTTTTATTATAAGATTAGAATTGTCGACTATTTGCTAATGNTTTTTTTTCTACTGGATCCAGAGTATTGTAAGTATTTTTATTATAAGATTAGAATTGTCGACTATTTGCTAATGTCTACGAAAACAATAGTATCAAAAATGAACATCAGTATAATTTAACCGATTTGAGCAAATTTTATCCTTGGAAGTTGTACCATTTACTATAGGATTGTTTATCATCAAGAAGCAACTATCGCTTTTTTAATTTTTAATTTTTAATTTTGTTAGTTTAGTTTTAATATATATGTTTGGACTATAGATTCTAGTAAATTTAATTACTTTTTAGTGACATGTTAGTTATTGCCGGTAGACTATACTAGGACAAATAACTTATTGTAATTGTTGTCTATATTACTCTATTTTTTGATAAGTAGGTTTTAATCTATTTAAACTGGGATTGAATATGGAAAAAATTTGCGTATACCATGTAAAATAAAGCAATAAACCTAGGAACAAATTTTATCTATAGATCCTTGTTTCATAATCCAACCAAAATTTTGTCTACTTTAGCCACAACCCAAGGATGCACAAAATTATGATGTATTTAATTATTTTATAATGATAAATACGCCCTACGTTAAGAAACAGATGCAGTAAGTATACTTGTTGCTACAGATGACTTCTTCACACACATAGTCGATATGGTTGTTAATTTCAGGTCAGTTGATGTGGTCGGCTGGTATATTGTTCGATTGTTGTATATTCACTTACACATGAATTAGGTTTAGTGACGACAAGAACAAGATGGTTCAACTTTTTTTGCACCCTAGAAAGCATTTTTCCATGTCATGGCCAAGGTGTACTTAAAAATTCAGCCTGCTACGAAATAATGTTAAATGAATTCACAAACGACATAATTAGCCGAGTTGAATTAACCAAATAATTAATTTAGCATGAGTACCAACAAAAATTGAAACAAAGTAAAAGCAATCAATTCCTAGCCTCAGCCAAGCTAGAAGACTCGGAAAAACAGTTTGGCATTTACAATACTTTTAATAAAAACCTGTGTCTTTGAGCATATATTTTCTTAGTTAAGTTTATTTCTTCGTTTTAGTAAAGTTTTAGTAAAAGGTTTAAATTATTGTTTTGTAAAAGTTACCCTGTTTTGAATGCTTGGGTTGAGGGTAAGGGTATGGTATTTTGACTTTGGTGAAATAAACGAAGAGAATGAAAAGTTGAAAAAGTGAGCAGTTACTCATGGGAGTTCGCTTTCTGAAAATTAAGGTTTGGGGAGCTGTATGGAAGGAATTGGTGAGAAATTTCTTGGAAAAGAATCACATGAGAAACCTTTCTCTCATTCTATTTATTAAATTAAAAATGAAATTAAAAAAAAATTTTTTTGGTTTGACGTCTATCCTTGAAGCGTCATAATTATTTTGGAGGAGTTACTGTGAAATTTGAGAAAGTATGTGCAAAACACAACTAAATAATTATCTAGTTACGCCTTTACTTGCACTAACCCCTCTCCTGGATATATTTGTCAGAATTTTTACCACACTTACCTTAGGTTTAATATTATATATATTCAAGTTATGAATGGTTTCAAAGAGTTATCTAGTTTCAGACTGGTCATTCCTATTACTCAATTTATTTAGTCCAAAAATTGGCTATAGAAGTTGTTCACATAAGTTTAGGCAAGTTGTTTTTATAGATTTATTTAGAAGGGATTCATAGTTAATTACATGTGCGAAAATAAATTAAAACAATCTGTAAAATAACAAAAAAATTTACTTACATAATCTCGCGACAATACATATCCTTAAATATAAGATATATTTATTTTTGCTTAATTTCCTAATTAATTAACAAGAGACTTCTGATAACATTTGTGGATTCTTAATATAATAATATCCCTACAGTGCAGTGCAAACATTACTTACTAGAGCTATTGCAATTTCGTTTAGTTTCTTTGTATAAATACTACTAGAAATTTTAACAGAAAAAAGAAGTTCAAGTGGATTCGGAATAACAATTTTATTAAGGAAACGAAACAAATCAAAATCAAAATAAAGTAACAACATCAATATTTGCAATAGGCTATGAGGCTTAAACATACTAGGTTTTGAAAAAAAAATGTAATTTATATTTAGGATTCATTTGGTTAAATTTTTACTAAATTGTTATTCCGTTTCTTGTGGAAGAAGAAACGAAACCTAATTTTAAAATTTTTATACTACCAAAACCGGGAGAACAACAAACTTTTTGCGGATCATTCGAAACCTAACGGCAACAACCTTACGGCACACCATGAGAGTAAAAGTAAGTTATCTGGTGTTTTCGACAGATACGAATGACTTAAAACTTTTGTTATTGGCTTTTAACCGATTAAATTTGATAATTTTTTTACTTTTCTTTCCTTATGATCTACAAAACAATGATAGATATGATGGATTACAAAGAAGAGAAATGATCAGTTCCTAGAAGCTTGAGTTTTCATTTCAAAAGTTTAGTACACTTAACAAGGGATTTGGAGTGGGGAGATGAAAGTGGGTGAAATAGAAATTTTATTCTGTTCTCACTCTCTCTCTCAGAGGGTAAAGTCCTCCTGTTCGTTTTCTCTAAATGGAGAAAGTAGAGGAAAGCGTGGCTTCCGGGTGGTGGTTTTAGTAGAACATGGGTCTAGGATGTTCTATCACTTTTACAAAAACGGGGTGTTCTACTCATTCCAACGTCAGTCTTGGACTTTCACGTTACCTATACTTTCCTAAAGAATAACCACTACCAACTTACTTCCTTACTATCAGCTTCTTACGTATCTAGAGATACACAAGGGTGAAACTTTGTCCTTAACTTTCTACAAAATTTCAAAACTGAGATACATCATTTATTTAAAAATTTGAACAAACCATCACTAAGAGTTAAAAACTTTTTATCAGACCTAAAGATAATTGCTACTAAAATTTGTTTCTTTTATAGTAAATTTATAAATCTTCACATTGGTTGAGAAGATTCCGTTTAAAAATCTACAAAAACTTGCCCTCTAGAGAGTTGCCACTTACTTTTGTACAAAGGGATGAGAGAAAGATTCTAATAAAAGTGGCATAAAAGAAGCCGGTCTATAGGGAACCCATCATAAAATCATGTAAGTAAACTTTATACTTTTTCTCTCAGTCATTGGAGATTTAGAGAAACCAAAGGAATTGTGTGATTGAATTCTTATGGTTCGTTAAAGTAATTGGTCAAATTTATTCAATTGTTTTTTATTTTTTTATATACCTCAAACACATCTTTCTACTATTATAAATACAAGATAAATAAAACTCACCCCTTTTTGCCAAAATGTCTATTGATGATGAAATTGATAGCCAATTGAAATTGATTTCCAGTTTATAAAATTTATACATATTTTGTGTTTCCAAAAGAATATGCGGAATGAACATCATAACATGGTTAAAGTATAAATTAATTATATAAAAGTAAAAATTTTCAGACGATTATCATAGTCCGATATATTTTTCTTTATGGACGAATGTCAAATTCAAAGTATGAATCTTGTTTTACTATCTGGAGTCAAATTCATTTTGGTTGAAATTATTAACTTGATGTTTTATTAAATTTATTGTTGTATACATAATATTAGGAATTGTTCTTATACATGCATTACTCACGCGTATTAAATCAAATTTACATTCGTTACATTTTAATTAAGTAGGTAATGGAAAGTAGGTAAAGATTGGACTTATTAGTTTATCAAATTTGCAACCAACCGCGAACAATGTATCTGAATGAGTTTATTTGATTCATATATCCGTCTGTATGATTGATTCCTGGCTTATATTGTTTAAAAAATACGTCCACCAATTCCAATAGTTACATTTTTCAATTAAATTGTATCTTCTTAGGCGTATTTTCACCTATCGCAGATTTATAGTCTTTGACATTCTGGTATTGAAAATACACTAGACTATTTGTCTTAGTTACTACCTTCGGTAAAAGCCTCCCCTATAAATAAAAACTTTAGTTTCTACTATAGAAACAAAATGTGCGTATTTCCATACAATAAAACATTTTTCTTGTATGTTTCATTATCTTTCATGTTATTCTAGCTTTTTTCAAAATGGACAAAAATTTTGTATTACTAGTTTCTAGCTTTTATTATGTTCTTATTACCCCTGAGCCGGGATTGTTTGCAACAGCGTATATACTTTTGGTGTATTTTGTTTCATATTTGCTGAAATTTTAAATATCAATCGTTCAAAATACACATAAAATATAAGATTTTGTTTCTACACTAAGGCTACAATAGTGATCTATGGCTTATAAACCAAAGCAACAAAAATTTCTCACCTGTTCTATACAATTTATAAACTCCAGCACTATTACAGTAACATATGTTAGTATTCTACAGTTTAATCAATGGATAGTTGCTTGTTGCTATGGTTAATTTTAATTTATGAAATCTATGCAGTTAATAAATAGAAGAAAATATTCTAGAGCATCAATTCAGTATATCAACTAATAGTGGTAAGTACTATTACCTTATTAGTAGAGAGTTATTAATACAGTAGGAAATCTAANTTAATCAATGGATAGTTGCTTGTTGCTATGGTTAATTTTAATTTATGAAATCTATGCAGTTAATAAATAGAAGAAAATATTCTAGAGTATCAGCTCAGTATATCAACTAATAGTGGTAAGTACTATTACCTTATTAGTAGAGAGTTATTAATACAGTAGGAAATCTANTTCAGTATATCAACTAATAGTGGTAAGTACTATTACCTTATTAGTAGAGAGTTATTAATACAGTAGGAAATCTAACATAGTTGGAAGTAAACAATATAGTTGGTTGTAGTGAACAAAAGATCAACAATATTGTAAGAATAGGTGGAATCAATAATTGTATAAGTTTCTTTTGAAACCAAAATCCTCTTTCAGTGGTTGTAATTAATTGTGGGTTGGTCAATCAATGCGTCGTTAAGAGGAGTTGGCTAACAACCCATCTAGCATAATAGCACCTGGTTATATCCACGCGTGCTAGCGTTTGCCACGAAACCTTTTGAAGAGGAATTGGTTCATTTATTTTTTGAAAGTAGATTTGATGGGGGGTATGCCTCTTTTCGACTTTCTTTTATTCTCTTGTAACCGGAATTCGCTTCTGAAACGATTAAACACCAAACACGCAACTTTTTATATTCAATCATGCGGTGACATGAGAATCCTTTACTAACAACTGGCGGCACTAACAATACAATAAAAGTAAGAATTTGGCAAAATCACGTAACACCTTTAGCTATTTTCTTGAATTATATTATTTCAAAAGAATTTGAATTTTCTCTTACACAGTTATTATTATTAGGTAGTTTTTCTTTGCAAGCGATTTTGAAACTTGTAGAAATTATAAAATTTTAAAACCAGTTTAACAGTTTATATGGTGTATTGAAACTAAGAGTGTATTGAAATTATAAAAGATACAACAATTAACTATTTGCACTGTTGCCAAATTTATAATGTTTGTTAAGTTTTATGTAATTTTTGAAGTCATTCAGTGGCAGTGACGTCATTTTTGATGACCATAAAAAGACACTTTGTGAAGTTATACGAATACTAAACCATTCTCATAATCAAAGCAGCAAAATCTGTGATTAAAATATTTTTGAAAACTTTTTTTTTGCGAGCTAGATGTATTTTAATTTCGAATTACCTATAGTTTTGTAAATAATAAAAATTGGTATATATTTATTAAGTTGAAGTTAGAGAATTAATGATATGATGCTTGTACTAGCTATATACTCCTTAACTTTACAACTTTGGTTTGTGAAAATGCAAAAANCTTTACAACTTTGGTTTGTGAAAATGCAAAAATGTAATATTTATGATTAGTTGCAGATGAAGAGAAATTATTCATATTTATTACGCTTCGTTGTGAAGAGATTTAGTTTTGTATGAAAAATTATGTTCCTTTTGTTATGAGCTAGGGTTTTAGGGAGTAGGAGGAAGTGGGAACTTTACACGGATCTTGTGGGAATTGTTAATTTTATTACTCTAGGAAAGGAAGGGTAGAAATAGGTTTGGGTGAACATAGTGTCGACCAATTAGAAATTCATTTTCTCTCTACTCTCCTCCTTTCCAACTTCCTAATGCCTTTCTTTTGACTCTTGAGCTCTGGTCAAAGAATAGAGCTTCTGAGATCTTGAGTACTGATTACATTTTGTAAACTTTTAAAGTACCATAGGCCACCTAGAGTTGTCTCTTTCTACACTTTTACTCATTCTGTGAAATAATAATGCAGAAGAGTTATACATAACTCGTGTAGAGAGAAAAGATGATTACAATTTAAATGCTCTGTGCTGTGTACTCATGTACAAATATTTAGTCTACAAAAAATTATTTTTCATTAAAATAAAGAAAAAGTAAAAAGGATTTAGCTTTTTTAAGTTGAATCTACATAGCTCAATTGGTAAGTGCTCAATTTGTAAAATGAAAATTTGGGATCATANTAGCTTTTTTAAGTTGAATCTACATAGCTCAATTGGTAAGTGCTCAATTTGTAAAATGAAAATTTGGGATCATATCTCACCAAATTTAACTATTTTTGCAGTAATCCCTCTTTTAAATTTGCAACAGATGGTATCGACTATCTTGTTCGGTTCATGACATTTTAAGTAAATTTCAAGAATTTCTAATTAGGATTGATATGTTTATTAGTGATTCAGTCTGAAAATTTTGGTTATATGATCGTGTCCCACTAGGACGACTTATAGAAAATCTTATTCCTTTAGAAGAAAAAAGGAGAATTTTATTTTATATTAGAGTTTTTGTTACAAGAGAGTTTTGATAGGTCAAAATCCTTTCATCATACGAATAAATCCGTCTGTCTGCACCCCATTGATAAGAATGGACTTAAAGAATTGAAGCCGAACAAGTGGCCGAGCATTTTGGCTTCTTCCAACTTTCTCGTCTTCTTCTTTAACCTTTCATTTTCTTTATTGAGGTTTCTTAAAGTTGTAATACACACCTTTGAGTCTATAGTCATTTCCTCTCTCCTACATCTTTCTTCATCCAGTAGTTTTATAAGTTGGATTTCCTTATCGTACTTTCTCCCTATCCACTCATTCCAACCAAAAAGCACCATGTAGTTAGGTGTTGGTGGAGAAAGGCGATATGTAACTCAACCCCAATTTCTTTTTCTCTCATCAAAGGTTTTTCACATTTCCACTCCCTCAACACAAGTATTTCCTTTTTCTCCTATCTATCTTAGTTCTGTCGCAAATAATTACCTCTGGTGCTTATATATCTCCAATACTGTTCAGTTTAATGCCATTTAATCCTTGTAGAGAGACTGTCCAATAAATTTTAATTACTTCAGTCTCAATGCAGGCCAAATAGCTTGCAATAAATTTACGTGTTCAAAGAATCAATCTGGTTTGACTTTATTTTTGGATTAAGAATTATATTATAGCAGATATTATTGTTTAAAAGGAATTAATATAGTTTTTAAGGGTTTTGATTAAAAGTATTGTTAGGTGCAGAATAGTTTGATTACTCATATACAATTCAGTTAGGTTCTTTAGTTAGCTTGTCGTCCACTGCTTAGATAGAGAATAAAGCCTCGATTTTTGCATCATGCAAAAATAATAGTGATAGGTTTCTATTAAAATTTTACAGTACTGCACTTCAACCCTGTTGAACATAATCTAGATTTTATAATGTACAGAATAGACAACTAAAAGGTTCCTACTTCGGAATTCTTGCACTGTGGCACTAAATATCATATATCATTATATTGGTTACAGTATGTTGGGGAAAGCACTACTAAATAGCTATTAGCAGGGTCTTAGTGAAGTATTTTTTTGGAATTATCTTTTAACTGCTTTAGCAGCATATATTAAATTTCTCGTTAAATGTTTCCGGAGTTGCTACGGTCTATTATGCGGTTTGTGTGGAGCTACTTACTTGGCTAAGCAAATAAAATTCATATCGATGAAGTAAAGCAATTGTTCAATGCTGCTTATTTCGAATTTGGTTTAATGCATGAAACACAGAGTATTTTAATATTGATCCTATTTAATGTTTCATTGTTTTATACCAGGACTAAACATTCTAAAAAAATTAAATTAAAAAAGTTGTCACACAGTAGCATGTTGGGATGACATATTGACTAGGCTTTCAAAAAGTAAAACCCGAAATTCGCTCAAACCATATATTCTGGATACAAAGAATGTGTTGACTAATGGCATGAAAAATGTGAGACGGTTTCATATACTATATTTTTCAAAATTCTATTTACATTTCTTAAGGTTTATTGTTCATTTTGAATGTAAGGCTATATGGGTATGAATTTTAGTAATTTTATTTTTCTACTTATTTATTACAAACTTATTAGACGAACAAATTTTTTTGATTATAAGCATGTTAATTTTTTTTCTTGAGTAGACTTAATTCATCACATTATCTCCAGAAATGTAATCTAACAAATAAAATTAGGTAAAAATGGATCTACGAACTAATAAATATATCAGTTATTTGGAAAATAAGCAGAGGTTATGGCTCACTTTTCTTTGCTTTTTCTCAATTTCTCTAAGCTTACTTTTAGCTTTATCTTGAGATTCTCAAACTGAAATCCTTTAAAACCCTAAGTTGTTGTCCGAAACAACTGTAGTAGTTTCAGGCTAAGTAATCGTCTTGTTGTCATTTTGTCTATTTCATTTAGATTTTAAGTCGGTTGTATTTATTGATGCAAAGAAACCTTAAGCTATAATTGTTTGATTTTATACAATAGTATCTACAAGCCGCTGTTCGGGCAGTTTCTATAACACGAATTACCGCTCGATTTTTATACACAAACTTTTCGTATTCGATCATAAATGCATGGTTACTTTATTAAGTGCTTATGATAGCTATAAATTTGTTTCTTATTGCTATTTCATAATGTATCAATTGTTGTCTGAGTTACGTAATACGGTATTTCAACAGCAGACACTTACGCAATTCAAGATTTTACCAATACAAGTATCTTAGCACCCCACTATATGACTGAAGTTACTACTATATATATGGTTGCTACAATATATTACTATTTTTATCAAATTATAATGTCTTGTAATCCCTAAGTTTAAAATCTAGAGACTAAATTGAGCATTTAACGATATAAAATACTCCTTGTATTTATAAAAATGAGCAAACTCAACCAAATTCTCTTACTTTGTTATGCCAATCATTGTAATCCGCAAAAGATGGAACTGGAAGTGCTTGTATGATTGCCATGTCTGTCTGTCAGCGTTGTTCCCATTTATTAAATTTGTAATACACAGTCGTTGTAGGCCGCATAACTTCGGACTTTATGATTATCATCGTGGTCATTATCAATGGTATTTTCAAACATGATGTCTTGTTAGGTTTAATAGGGTTAATTATTATATGTACTAAAAATATTTGAAAGAGATGCATTTAATTCTGCTAGAGTGAAAGTGGAAACTGAGGAGGTAAAAGGAAAGAAGAACCTTAATCCCCAATTTCAAAATTTTTTGAAGATAATTCCATCTGGTCATCTAATAAGGATATAATTCCACTCTTAATCCTTTGAGTCGGTCTCATGTATAGGGTTACTCGTGTGAGTAAGAGAGTTTCCCCAAAAAGTCAGGTCGAGTGGGATTAGAAAAATACTAGGACGAAGTAGTTGGTTCTGAATTCAGTCGTAGAAGGGACAGCTCAAATTTCTTATTTCCTGTTCTCGTCCATCTTTTGACATTTTGTCCTGATCCAGGAAATCCCATTACACCTTCATTTCCTCTCATCACTACACAACTCCTAGTTTTTCCAAAGGGGCTTACAGAAACTCTTCATTTCGTCTCTAGTCTCTCTCCAGATGAAGAGAAAGAAAACGACTTCTCATGATCTTTGTTCGGGACGTATTGAAATTTCTTCTTCAGGCGGTGGTCCTTTTCAATTCTACTGGAATAACTCAATCAAAATATGTAATGACCATAATGAAATGGAAATGAGTCTTTCAACGCCAGGAAATTGTCATCCTAGCAATCATCATTTCTCATAATTCAACTTTCGTGTCTAGTTGAGAAACGAAACATTCGAGATGAGCATGTCATTCACATATACGGTATAATATTTTGTATTGAAGGTAGTATAATACATGGTTTCCATTACTAGCTTACGATGATACGATGGTAACTATAATAATGGAAATGTTACTACAGTTACTACTATTTTACTACGTTTCCATTATCATCATTATTACTTAGTTACTAACCATCTCATGCGCGTAAGATGGTAATACGATAGTAAAAATAACTCATTTTGTAATGGAATCGTAATAACCTAGTAACTTCTAAGGGTAGGTCTAGGAAAAGTGAGACTTTTACAATGGTATTTTTCTAGAATGAATGGGTAAGATTTGATTTTCAAATTCTTGTTTCTCCCGCCGATCCTTGCTTGCAACTCTCGAATTCTTCAACTTGGCTTCTTTCTCCCCAATGCCAATTCTCAAACATCTAAACTCACCCCGTTCTGTACCATCTTTTTTACTCACAGAGGGAACGCAGTGATTGGAAAAACAATAACCATAAGCCCATACATGCTTGTATATGCTATTAAGCTTTGTATTGGAAAGAGAATTGGCTATTTAACAAGGATTGCTAAGGAGTTCAATCTAAAATTTCAAAAAAACTACCACGATTCAAATCTTTCATTGGAACGTAGTTTAGTTGCTAACTTATCTTATCGTGCTTAGTTTTAACTATCGTAATGTAAACTAGGCATAACCTGTCTATTACCATTAAAACTGTCGTCAGTTATGAGTCTGCCCGTCAAATTTTCGTACTATTTAGCATAATTTTTGGAAATTGCAGTTACGTTTGGAGGCTGAAAAGTTGTTCCAGTTATTCTAAAACTGAATATGACAAGCATATAGAGTTTTTATCGATTCAGTGTTTATTATTTACTAATGAATAAAAGTTTATGAATTCTCAGTTCCTATTTAATCCACTAAAGTAATTTAAATTTTATTTAGAAATTAAATTGGTTCACATGTATAAATCGAGTTTCATGTAAGAAAACAAAGATTCCAAAGGATTAAAAAATTTTTTAATGTTGAAAAGCAAAAAAAAATGGAATAATAAATATTTTACATATTTTTGACAAATTTTTTCATTGTAACACAGTTTCCTCTAAAATACTTAGAATTTATAACGAGAAAATAATAACAGTTTAAGTTGTTACAGTTTGACATGTCAAGTTTAATTTAACACTAGCTTTTAGTGAAAATGAAACAATTCATATAGAAAAAACAATTNACACTAGCTTTTAGTGAAAATGAAACAATTCATATAGAAAAAACAATTAAGTTTATATTTTCAATATTCATGGTAAGTTGTGGCATTGTATCTTATTGTTTTCCACTTCTACCAAGCACTAAGGACCTGTGCCGAAGAGGGTAAGGTACATAAAAAAGAATGTGAAAAGCTTGAGAAAACCTAAGTTCAACTCTCTCTCTATCTTTCGGATTTGTTTACTCTTTTCTCATTTAGGATAGTTTCCTTTAGGAAAGTGTTGCTCGTTTCGAGACAGTTTCCCAAACTAAATTCCTAAAGACACGACCCTATACGACCATATAGCTTTTTTTNGTTGCTCGTTTCGAGACAGTTTCCCAAACTAAATTCCTAAAGACACGACCCTATACGACCATATAGCTTTTTTTATACACTCGTCAAGAACACTATAAAACTCACTCAGAGATGTCTCATCAAAACTGATAATTTTACTAGNTTTTTTTATACACTCGTCAAGAACACTATAAAACTCACTCAGAGATGTCTCATCAAAACTGATAATTTTACTAGTTTTGTAGATTTCCCAATAGAATAAGCAAAGTTACTTTAAAATTGTGTTAGAAAATAAGGTAACACTGTGACACTGTATTCCAGTTTAGCTTTTTTTTTTTAAATAGTTTTTGTAATAGATGAATATACTTTATGTCACTAATTTCTCCAACTAATTCTAGTGTAAAGCTCTTTTCCCTGTGTTCTCCAAACATATTCTGGTACAACAATTTGGACGTGTTTAGAAATAGCAAGAAAATAGGTATGAAATCCGCAACTAGTAGTGCAATAAACCCGGTGCTATTGTTACAACAAAGGTAAGTTAGGTTCTTCTGGGTTCAAAATTACTCAAATATCCTTACATATTTTCACTTGAGAAGAGCATTGACACACAATACATTACTGCAGACTTAAAATCGGCGAGAGATTAGCTACTAATAATAACGGTATTACATTATTCGTCCGTCTACACCGTGCACCTATGTATACTACGTACTTGTATATACCGCTTATAATTCATTGGTCAAACTCAAGATCAACTATACCGCAGGAACTTGTGAATACTGCACATGTACACTTATTTTCCGTGCTTTTTTTGGAAACAAGAATTACGCCACTGGGTGATTGACAAAAGATAATAAAACAAGATTAAGTACACTATAAATCTTATTCCGCCGTAGAGCGCCAGCTGCAAGAAAAAGTATTCTTACATTCAAAGAAACCGATCGATGGTAATGAAACTTAAACTAATTGGATTTTACTAACCTTGATAGTCACAACAGTTCTGACCTTCTTACTATAGATTGCACCAATTTAAATAAATTAAAATCGTTGATGGAAATTCTAATCTGATTGATTAAGTTTTTGATGGACAGGATTTAAATATGAAAAAAATATCGTAAATTTAACTAATGTAGATGTAACCAACCAGTGCATTCAAGTTACTTAAACTATTACCATTTGTTGCTTTAACTATTTCGGGTATTTTGGGCCAAAAGAATAACAATCTNTTCAAGTTACTTAAACTATTACCATTTGTTGCTTTAACTATTTCGGGTATTTTGGGCCAAAAGAATAACAATCTTAAAATAAAAAATTTCAGATATATTTATCTTGAGTTAACTCAGCTACAGTTTATATAAAAAGGCAGAATGCCTTTAAGAAATTTTAGGTTTCCAAAACTACTTCTCAATTTATCCCTACCATAATCTTAATTGTGACNTTCAAGTTACTTAAACTATTACCATTTGTTGCTTTAACTATTTCGGGTATTTTGGGCCAAAAGAATAACAATCTCAAAATAAAAAATTTCAGATATATTTATCTTGAGTTAACTCAGCTACAGTTTATATAAAAAGGTAGAATGCCTTTAAGAAATTTTAGGTTTCCAAAACTACTTCTCAATTTATCCCTACCATAATCTTAATTGTGACACTGCCAAATGCTCTTGCATGAAGAGTATTTACTGAACACAAAAGCAGTTCAAACACAATTTCTGCTCCGCTGTAAAACGTGCACCTCATTCTCAACCTCAAAATGACTTGTTTGCAGCGCGCGCTATATACGCACGAAAACGGGAATATTTTGTAAAGTTTCATTTGCCAAATTACTCAAAAATAAATTTTGGATTCATATATTTCCTACCTGTAGAAAGTTATCTGGAAATATAGCTTTCTTTGCAAGTCTGACTTAAAATATTAATTCAAAATCAATCCTTATGCAAAATATATAAATCTATCAATTAGTTAACTCATGTATAAAGTACAGCACATTAAGCGTCATACCGTAATTAAATACAAAACTCAAGTCATCTATGTCATAACAAATTTTTCATTTTCGTTCAAAATTTTTATACCCTTCCCACGTCGATTTAGTTTCAACGTTTCCTTGACACGTAAAGAGAAGAACTGTTTGTAATAGCACTAAAAGGATATATTTGAAAAAAAAATTTTTTTCTGAAAATGAAAAGAAAACGATAGTGAAAAAAATGTTGATTTAGAGAGTAGTAGTTTGTAAACCACTAGTGTAGCAATTTGTAGTTGTGTCTTATAGGGATCTTTAGTAGGCAACTGGTGTCAAGCCCATTTCTCTCGTGTCTTGTAAAAGAAGGGTCTGAATTCTATGCATTTGCGGAAGATCTCCCAGTGGATGAGGCACTCAATCCAAAGAGTCTTTACTTCCCCAGAGGGACTAGGATTTTCCATGTATTATCCACTTGCCCCAATCTACTCTCCAAACACGTCCACTTTCTCCCTTTTAAAGAGAAAGTTTCAGTAGTGAGTCGAGAGCTCATGAATGAGTCTGGATCAATTGGCTCGTCTCATAGAAACAACAACCAGTGCTAGTTCTCCAACTCACTCAATTGATCTCTTCACTCACCTTCAAAAGTGAAAGTCTAGAGAAAAATGGTAATAGATTTGTCTTTCCCATGTAACCGGACATCCGCCTTTTTTCAAACTTTCAAAAGAGAAAGCAAAGAGAAGACGGGGAAAGTGGGATGTCGGGCTTTGATAAATGTGAGCCTCTCTCGCATACGAAGAGCCACATTTTCCAAGACACATGCTAAGGGTTAACTTATCTCACACTTTACGTTCTCTTAGAATTTAAACAAAAGAGAAAAGAGTAGGATTTTCTCGAAATCCCGTTTTCCTTCTCATTCTAAATCCTTGAACAGAATCTCTGATTTTTTCTGTGTTTTTTTTTGGAAGGGTGATGATCATGTGAATGGATGGATTATTGAACCTATAAGATCTGTACAAATCTCTAGTATTCGAAGACTTATAAAGCATACTTGAGCTAAATGCTCAAACTAATTGCATTTTGTTGAGATTTGAGGTTTACTGTTAAAATTTTTTGGTATATACATCTACTTAATGCTTTACAAGAATTGCATTATGCAAATGGAGGTTATGAATCTTACTAAGATCAAATAATGCTTATGTGAGCGCTACTTTCAGTAATTTATTAGTTATATTTAAATCAAAATATAAACGAGCTGTTTCTATAAATTTTCAACATTATTCTTGACAGACGGACGGACAAATAAAATGATAATACTATAAAAAATTTTTTAATGAATTTTACTACTATGTAATAGAANATTTTTTAATGAATTTTACTACTATGTAATAGAAAATATAAGATTGTAAAACTTTACGATCTGTTTTTTTTTTAAAAAAACGAAATGTAGAAAACGATTGTTCTTGTTTTAAAATGTTAAATGAAGAATGTTTTGCTTGATAATTTAGTTAAGGANGAGCTGTTTCTATAAATTTTCAACATTATTCTTGACAGACGGACGGACAAATAAAATGATAATACTATAAAAAAATTTTTAATGAATTTTACTACTATGTAATAGAAAATATAAGATTGTAAAACTTTACGATCTGTTTTTTTTTTAGAAAAACTAAATGTAGAAAACGATTGTTCTTGTTTTAAAATGTTAAATGAAGAATGTTTTGCTTGATAATTTAGTTAAGGACTAAATTGGGAATCGGTTTTTTGTTTTAAAGAAATTTAAGGCAAAATGAAGCGAAATTTTTTTCTTCGTTTCATTTCAAATCGAAAAGGTGTATGCCATCAGAGCATCCATACCAATAGATTTCATTGATTGGAACATGACAAGACGTCGGATTACTGGATTCAGGAGGAAGTTGAAAGGAATGAACATGAGGACCAATTATCTTTTTTAGCCGCAAATAAGAAGATAGTAAAAATTCATGATCCATTAGCGAAACAAGGGTAGAGTTGGTGGTTGATTGGTAAAGGAAGTATTGTCGCTCAAATCCATCATTGATGAGTTGCTTAGTGAGACTCGACAGTAGGAGAGATGCTAAATAATTGACGCCACTTGGGACAGACACTACTATGGCACTTCGTGAGAAATTTCTACGAGAATTTTCTAAAAACATACCCTTTCATTCTATAGAATCTACTCAACCATTCACGTCCACTGTCTGTCCAAGAGACGCTAGATTTTCTTTAGAAAGGGAGAAAATCTTATAAAAGGAGACATTTCAGTTCAACCCGGTTGCAATAATTCCGTAGAGACTAAAGAATCTCTTACCGAAAATGTAACCTGATTTCACTTTTAAGCAACGGTACATTAGATTCAATAACTCATAGGAACGGTTGATCTGCCCGTAGACTGAACCAAAAAAGGATACAACTTGAAGCTTACTTATGAATGGCAAAAGTTGTTAATTAAGTATGTACCTAACGTATATAAGTTTGTAATGCAATATTTAACTGTAATATACTGATATAAAGTAGTATTACATTATTTAGCTGAATGTTGTACAATAGTATTAAAATGTGTAGCTAAAACGCTATGCAATTGTGGAGATCAATATCATCGTGATATATCAGCTGTGATAAAATTGTCTGTAGTTAAGGGCTCGAAGACAAAAGAAAACGTTTATCTGTTATATCTAAGTTGTACAACCCTAGGACCTGCGCTACTTGAATACTTTCATTTAGTTGAGGTACCTATTTTACTTAGTATTAGCTATAGCATAATTTCATAGCTCATCTATTGCAATGGTAAAACTTTGTTCTACTGAGGTCTGAAGGCTAATAACGCTTTGTTGTTACATCAAGTTAGGTAAAAATGTTTGCGGCAAAGATGTCGAACACAATAGATCAGTATTTATGTGGCGTTGCTAGTAAGTGGAAAGAATATACTTGATCATCATTTGTCAATGAAATATATACAGTGAAGTTTACTAAAGTAAGACAGAAAAGGATAATTTCCTTTCACTTTGCCGTAAAGTAGCAAGTGATGGTGANAAGGATAATTTCCTTTCACTTTGCCGTAAAGTAGCAAGTGATGGTGAGAGTGAGTTCTCCTTTCTCTGCCTTACTTTAGTAAACTCTACTGTACATACATATATATATCTAAGTTACTGTAAGAATACATAGCACGGTGTATGTATGAGATGGTGTCTAGATAATACCGCTGAAATGATGTAGTATTTACCAGCACCTTATCAACAAAAGTTACTTTAAATTATACACATTACTCTTCACAGACAGACAGACGTACAGAACGAATACGTTTCTCCATTACCAGCATAGTGGTCTACAAGTAGTAGGTGAGGTAAAATAAAATTAGCTTTATATTGGATCACGTTGTAAGTTTATTTATCTAATAGCTAATTCTTACAATTGTTTTAGTGCAGAAAAATCTGAGGTTTAACTTTTTTATTTTGTTCAAATGTGCAACTTAAGTAAATTGCACCCTCAAAAATCTAATTTTTACTGATATTAAAAACTCATCAAAGCAATGATGCAATGAACTTGATTATCCAACATAAAATTTGTTACTAATGTTATCAACTTTACTTAAGTTAATTTAACACAGCATTCAATATTTATTTTGTTTTTCTCTACCTCGGATAAATGGAANAATACTTTCATTTAGTTGAGGTACCTATTTTACTTAGTATTAGCTATAGCATAATTTCATAGCTCATCTATTGCGATGGTAAAACTTTGTTCTACTGAGGTCTGAAGGCTAATAATGCTTTGTTGTTACATCAAGTATGGTAAAAATGTTTGCGGCAAAGATGTCGAACACAATAGATCAGTATTTATGTGGCGTTGCTAGTAAGTGGAAAGAATATACTTGATCATCATTTGTCAATGAAATATATACAGTGAAGTTTACTAAAGTAAGACAGAAACGGATAATTTCCTTTCACTTTGCCGTAAAGTAGCAAGTGATGGTGTGAGTGAGTTCTCCTTTCTCTGCCTTACTTTAGTAAACTCTACTGTACATACATATATATATATCTAAGTTACTGTAAGAATACATAGCACGGTGTATGTATGAGATGGTGTCTAGATAATACCGCTGAAATGATGTAGTATTTACCAGCACCTTATCAACAAAAGTTANTGAAATGATGTAGTATTTACCAGCACCTTATCAACAAAAGTTACTTTAAATTATACACATTACTCTTCACAGACAGACAGACGTACAGAACGAATACGTTTCTCCATTACCAGCATAGTGGTCTACAAGTAGTAGGTGAGGTAAAATAAAATTAGCTTTATATTGGATCACGTTGTAAATTTATTTATCTAATAGCTAATTCTTACAATTGTTTTAGTGCAGAAAAATCTGAGGTTTAACTTTTTTATTTTGTTCAAATGTGCAACTTAAGTAAATTGCACCCTCAANTTAGTGCAGAAAAATCTGAGGTTTAACTTTTTTATTTTGTTCAAATGTGCAACTTAAGTAAATTGCACCCTCAATAATCTAATTTTTACTGATATTAAAAACTCATCAAAACAATGATGCAATGAACTTGATTATCCAACATAAAATTTGTTACTAATGTTTTCAACTTTACTTAAGTTAATTTAACACAGCATTCAATATTTATTTTGTTTTTCTCTACCTCGGATAAATGGAATCAATTCATTTGCGTTTTTAAGTAAAGTAGTACACACTTTTGACAGTTTTTGATAATTACAATGATTGGTTCTGTCCATATCATAAATTGAGAATTTATTATTTATTGAAACGTCAATGTCCATCTAATTTTGGAAAGTGAAACAAAAGGATAATATAATTTGAAGTTCTATGAACACCAATTGGCATATAAGCATATAAAACTCATAAGTGATATACACTGAAAAATTTAAACGAAAAAGTGTCATAGTTGTATCATATCAGTAAATTTATGGTACTCGAAAGACATTGAATAATTTACAACCAAATTTCCAAAAAGGATTTTTATTCACAAATCACAACTGTAGTATGTTTTAATTCAAACTAAATTATAAGTTAAAAAAAAATTTTAAGCTTTTTATTCCATGACCTTTTTGACAGTTATGAATTACTTTTACATGTTCGATAAATCAAATTCAAGTTTTCTGCAGCTGGTGTCTCCACTTTCAAAAAAACAGACATCAAATTTTAAAATTGGCTTTTTGCTTGATGAACTTGTTATATGGTTTTTCGAAAAAGAATCATATAAAAAAATTTTTATGTACGTAATCTGTACCCACTATTTCATGAAAGGGACATCTTTTTCAGAGTAAAAAATATTGGAAAANTTTTTTATGTACGTAATCTGTACCCACTATTTCATGAAAGGGACATCTTTTTCAGAGTAAAAAATATTGGAAAAGATGTAGTTGTCTCAGCGACTGGGTTGTTGTATTAGAGAAAATGATGATGTTGATGACAATGAGTTTTTGTGTCTCCGCAAATTTTTTCTACTTCCCTGCACAGGAATATTAAGACATTTAGACCAAATAATAGGAAAAGCCACATTGTCTATTTTTACTCTGGTGAATCTATTTTTGGTTGTAAGAGTGGAAAAGGGAATGAATGCAGCGTTGCGTAGATATAAGAATAATATATACCTTATTTTCAATATCCTTACGCTGCGATCATTAATACCTAAATATCACAATTCCAAAAATCATATTTTTGAAACATATTGAGCGAAAATGAGACAATCAACNTCATTAATACCTAAATATCACAATTCCAAAAATCATATTTTTGAAACATATTGAGCGAAAATGAGACAATCAACGAACACATAACTATGCCAAGGTACTAATATTAAGGTAGTGATGCAAACCGTACAATATGGACTGAACATAAATGTCGATTGTTGANACATAACTATGCAAAGGTACTAATATTAAGGTAGTGATGCAAACCGTACAATATGGACTGAACATAAATGTCGATTGTTGATTCGGTTTTCAATGTCTACTATGAAACCGAATCAAAAATGATAAATGATTTCTATATATTTTTGAAAATATGTAGCAAACACGTGGACAGATTTGATACAAAAAAAAATGCACCACTATTAATACATACATTTATTACTTTCTTGCATCAATAGTAAAGTCAATCTAAGTTTTATTGTCGAATTCAGCTAAGAGTTTTGCTATAATCATATCAAGCAGATGGTTGGAATGCATCTACCCGTTATTCGGGCCGGTGTCCATTGATAGTGCCCGAAACAAAATTGAGAAAATCTAAGTCATCGAAATTGTCACCCTTTGTTGAAAAAAGTCATAATCCTTTGCAAAAATTGCATTCGACTCCAGTTTCTGTCATCCAGTTCAAGATATGCCGATCGGAAGGTGTGGGCACATTTTGGACAATCGTGGTCTAAAAGTGCGGGTACGTTTCAGATGAACAAATTTTAAGAAGAGATTTAGTTTTGTAAATATGTGTCTGAAGTTACTCACCTTCATCCAAAAATTTTATGAAACATTGTGCAACAATTTACATACTGTAATTAGGACATTAGTTCATTCAATACAGTGATCATGACATCCATCATTCCGACGCATTCATTTTGCTATTTAATAAAAGAGGTAGTAACAGCGACTAGAATAGTTATATAGTGATAGTGATATCAGTGACTGAATTGTGTCTTCATAGTTATATAGTTATATAATGACATCGTTATTTGTTGGACGAATTCACTAATCGACCATATGACCGTGGTTCATATGTCAACAAACTGCAATGAAGATATTGCGAAAATATTGATTGATTATAAATAAAATAAAAGTTGTCTTTCGAAAAAGTAGCAAAATTGTTGCTGAAATCTATTTACAAATTTAAATTTCTCTGAAACAGTGAAGAAATAATGCTGAAAATGATTACCACGATTTTAAAAAACGAATATTTTCCTAAGATTTCCTAAAATCAGACAAATGTGAAAAAAAACTTTTTTTTAAACATTACTGTTTACTACTAACGTTAAAAAATTTTGGCTCTGGTTACTTACAACCGATAAATTTCTGAAAATTAAAACAAAATTAATTGTTTATTCATTATCAGAAGTAGATATTTTTCTTAAATTTAAAATGGTGCTAACGAAGGGTCAATGCATAGATAGAATAACGAATGACTCTACGTGAAATGGTTTCGAATATCATAATACAGTTGGTAAAAAATTTTAAACTACTAATGTGTTTTTCTAATTTCATTTAATAATAAAATTTGAAGTTTCAAAAAAATTCAATTTATAAACTAAACAAAAATTATTTTTAAAAATATAACATTTCTATAATTTTTTGTCTTTTATTGTATAGTATAAATTTTCATTCAGATTACTTTCACTGTTCGCAAGACTTGGATTTTTCAACAAAACTCAGAATCTTTTTTCTAGCTTTTTTTTAGAAAGTAAAAAGATTACTGCTGCTAATCACACTAAATCATTCAAAGCATTTTGATGACAATAAGTTCCATTTTATCATTAGTTTTCCAGTTTTCCATTTAGCATTAGTTTCTTCAAAAATTTCTCAAATTTTTATATTTTTTTACTAGATACTAAAATTAGGCTTCAGTAGCTACTTTTGCTGACTACGTTGAATCTATTTATCTATAAAAGTATATTCCATCAGAGAATATGGTATAACGAGACAAAAAATTTTCAAAATGGTTCTATTGCGGTTTCTTAACTTATTAATCCAAAATCCATATAGTTGAGAGTTTGAGCGTAAAAACTCAATTTTTTTCTCTCAATTTGCTTCTTTTTTTTTATTGTTTACAAACAATCTATCAACAAACTATAAACAACCAATCAAAAACTATGAACTCAATGACATTCTAACAACCTTTTTTCTAATATTTCTTTAAGATTAAATGATGACTTCCTATCATAATATGTACTACCATCAATATTATGCATCCTTCAGACATAATTACCAATTTTTAAATTTATCTAGCTTCCGAATCTCTATAGTTTTATATCCATGTAAATCAATTAAAAAAAAAAAGATTTCAAATTCTGTACATTTGAGCTTTAGTAACCTTAACAACCTAACATTTGATTTCTAAAACATGCTTAAATTAGGACATAATTTTGTCATAGCAACAATTTTTCTGGTAGATATGTACTCTACACTCATGTAAATTATGTAACTAAAAAAATATTTGAATTCTCTTAGCGGGTATTTACACTCAACCCCTCAATTATTTATACACCAGCTACGATCATTTAACACATTATGAACCCACCAATTTTTTTACCTTTGTCAAAAAAAAAATTTTTTTTTCACCCGGAAGTAAAAGTGGTAGACAGAAACTTATTGAGAGCACCACTACATTAGCACAGTTGGTAAAAATAGAAGAAAACTCTAAGCTCAAGGCTTTAGTAAGTGATCGTGGTAAATGTTGTTTGGGTATAGGAGTTGCAATTTTTTTTACAAAAATCTCTGCCAATTTTTTCAATTCTAAAAATTCTACCATTGTGTCTTAAAACGATAGCGCGTGTTGTGTTCCAAGTGTCTGCTTAGTATTATTTTAAGACTATTGTTCAAAGCCGGTGAAATATTAGCTCAAAATTTATAACAATAACAAACAATCGTTCTAACCTAACTATTAGATGAGCAATAAAGCTCATCGGTAACTCGGTAACAAAAAAAAATCAAAATAGATCAAATTTGTGACTATTTTTTTTTTCATTTTAAATACATTATTGTTGTCCCCTTATAGTTCTATTCCTTGTGGTATAAAACTATTTATCATATAGTATAAAAAAAAGTTGAGAAAGAACTCATTTGTAAGTTAATAGTGTAAAGGTTCGTTTAATCACATTCGGTTTTAACCCCCCAATAAGTTCTGCACATTAGGCAGAGGGAAGGGGAAAGAAAAAAGTTTTTTCGTTAAACCTAACGAATTTGTCGAATGCACTTCATTTCGTTTTTTACTCTTTTTTGAAAGGTTCCATCAAGTTTTTTTTGAAGAGAAAGTTCTATCTACCTCCAGGTAAGTATGAATGAGAGAATGAATACAAAAAACTTTACAAAAGGACTTAAACTCTTTGAAAAAGTAGGTATAAAAAAGTTGGTGAAGTAGGAAGGGAGTAGGAAGTGGTAGGGACGAAAAAAAAAGGACAATCAGATTCGTGTCAAATTGAATAAAATGTTTCATAGTAGAGACAGACAGAGAGGACACAAAAATCACCTTGTTCTTAAACTCACTTTCTTCAATTGAGTATTGACTCACAACACAGATGCTACAGAATGTAGACAAAAAAAAAAGAAAACAGAAATTCAAGTTTTGTCGTGCTAGTGTAACGTATACAGTTTGAAGACCCTATGTTATTGACATTCAATACACATCTTCATGTCCCTTCCCTCTATACCTCTCTAATGTGTCAGGGGGAATTAGTTTATCACCAACTGTGTCTCTTTTCTTCTCTCGTACAAAGTATAAAAAAACTAACAAAAAGTAAAAAATCAGACTTGCTTTCTCTCTGCTTTCCTTTCAATTTCATATTTTCTCACTAATATTCACCCCCGTTGTAAGTTTAATCATCGAACATTTTAGTGAATAGATGAATTGGTTAATAATGAAAGCCAGATTCGTTTTTAACACCAAGGTGTCTAAGGAATAATGGGATATTGTTTGTCTAGAGTTAATGGTTCCAGGTACAGTCGGTACATAAATCAATAGGAGAGGGTAGACGTAATTTTAGACTTGTTTCTTACGTGAGATTTAATTTCTAGTTATACAAGTCATAAGAATCAGGCTTTTATCGCACGCAATATTATTTCTGAGTAATATGCAACAAATAGTAGAAGGTACCTTGTTTCTATGAAATAGAGAGAATTTTTTACATCTGATCTTTTGACTTATATCATTTGTACTAAATTTGAATGTAAAAGGCTTTCTGACAAAGTTTTGAAGGTGTATGTCGTAGTCACTTGATTTCAGTATCTATTAAAAATAATTTTTTAATAGGGAATGGAAATTAATAGAAATTTGGATTGTGTTACACTCATGATAAGAATTGTAGAGCGTATGGAAGTTACTTTTGGTCCTAGCTTTTTGCTGGAGAAATTTATTGTTCTATTATTATGTCCGATGAACTTTGTTAAAAAATTTTTTTGGGGGCAAGTAATGTATGTTTTATACAAAAATAACATTGAAAAGTAGGGTAAAAATCAGGTCTTCCGAATTAAAGGGTGAAAAATGATGATTTATTGAAAATCAATCTTTTGAAACATAATTCTGAGACCTCTATTCTTTAGTGTAGTGTCTTAGAATTATGTTCCACTTCATTTTCAATTAAGATTAACTTTTGACCCTTTGAGGCTGGAGACTTGATTTTTTCTGTGATTACCCTACTTTTACATGTTCTTTCATAAAATAACATCTTTCGACTCGAAAATTTTTTTAGTAACGATGTTACCATAACATAGGTACTTTTTGGAGCAAAGTGTACTTCTCTGTTTCATAAAAAAATTTAGTACTGTGGTATAAATCATATAACGACTTGCCATTTTGGCAACTGCACGAAATAAGAGTAAGTCCAAAGCGACAAATTTTATATTGTTTATATGTTAATAGACGCTTTTCAATTTTTTCCTAATGTGTTTAAACGACTGGAAAAATTTGTAGTATTTTTTTTTAATTTGTATCTTTTCTCAAATATAATTAACTTAATTACTTAATTAAATTAAATAGAATATTATTATCTAATTCTGTGAATTCTTCACCCCAATTACCAAGTATTATTATTACTTAGTATTATTATTATTAAGTATTAGCGCAAATTAACCTCATGTTTTGAAATTCTAGGAAATATGTCAGTGTTGAGTCAAACGTTGCACATGTGGTTTCCAAAACTACAAAGATACAATACAACAAACTATTCTCTCAGTACTTCTTATGGTAGGCAATATTTGCATTTTTTTCACTTTAGATAAAAGATCAAATAATCTACACGTAAACAGGGTGTTCAAATAAGACAGCGAGAATCCGGGACTAGAGGTTTGAAAACTGTCATAAATTAGGCTCTTCCGACGTTTTTTAACTTAACAAAATTTAACTAAACTTTCGTAGTAACGGTTTTCAGTAGCTTGAGCAGTTTATAATGTGTGAAAAAGTGTGACATAGAATCAATTTTTGATTAACAGCAAAATCATTTCTCAAAAATTTCGCTTTCTTATTCGAATACACTGTATATGAATAACACTTATCTAAGTCCAACTATATTTTGGGTTATACAAGTATGAAATGTATCGCACTATTTATGCGCCATGTTATCTTCCTTTCTTTCAAATAAAATGCAGAATCATTGTTAAATTTTTTTGGAAAATGGTGCAATTTGTCTTTGCAACGATAAAGCCCTTTTGCAAAAAATCCAACAATCATTCTGAATTTAATTCGAATGAAGGAAGGAAGAGATGCAGCATAAATAGGACGTAAGTGTAACACAAATCTTTTATCCCATGGTCGCGTTAAAACAACCTTAAAAANAGATGCAGCATAAATAGGACGTAAGTGTAACACAAATCTTTTATCCCATGGTCGCGTTAAAACAACCTTAAAAAATAAATTATAACTCAATTATTTTTTGCATTAAACTTTTTATAGTTAAAAATATTTAAAACTGACAAAACANAAAAATAAATTATAACTCAATTATTTTTTGCATTAAACTTTTTATAGTTAAAAATATTTAAAACTGACAAAACATAATTTGAAAACTTTGTGGCTACCACAATGGAAAAAATGGTTGTGCTAACCCTATATCCAGAGGTTGTCTCTTTATATTTAAGTGAATTGAACTAAGGGTCCTATTTTTTTTAATACTACTTGCTATTTTTTAATTTTCATTTTGTCGCTTACTCATTTTTCTAAATACTACAGGTTCCAATTTGTAGCTGTTGGTGACTCATCGAGTATTTCCTGAATGGTAAATTTATCAAACGCCTCCTTCAAAATTGACCAAAACCTTCCAAAATTTTACCATTTTCCACTGAAAAGCTGCACGTAATAAAATCAAAATGAAGAAAACAACATTAATGCGCTTGCTTATCGAGGCTTTGTTGGGATTCTGAAGAGTAGCTAGTCGTAACTCTTAATTTTGTTTTCAAGCATATGTTGTGCAAGCTGTTTCTTTCATTAAAATGAGGTAGATTTTAATAAGTACTAACACACGGAGTTATGGTTGAGTGGTACATGTGCATAATATTTGCTCCTAAACATTGTCGCATAATGTGACGGTATCTACTTGGAGGCACATTTAGGTCAATCAATGTTTTAAAATGATTGGAAGTCCAATTTATCATTGATTAGACAAGTGCACAAAGTAAAGATTTCATTGTTTTTTGTTTAAAATTTTGTGGGAGATGTTAGCTCATCATGATGGTGACTCCGTCGATTTCAAATGTAGAAGCACCGCGATCCTTTAGTGGTGAAATTGCGACGACAGACACTAAGTCTGTCTAAATAAAATCTAGCGACTGATTTTATTTAGAAAGCTTTCTTCTAAATAAGTGTGTACTTAGAAAAGACTTAAGTGTGTATTTGACTGATATAACATAATAACATGGCAGCACATAGTGAGCTAATTTTACATTTGAATTAAATTTCAATACCACGCACGCAATTGTTAATAACTTGCCAAACCTCCTTCTAGAGATGCTAACATTTTTCGTGATTGAAAACCCATGACACCTCTATCATAGACTCCTGGACTATGCAAAANTTCTAGAGATGCTAACATTTTTCGTGATTGAAAACCCATGACACCTCTATCATAGACTCCTGGACTATGCAAAAAGTGAAAAGTATAACCTGTACTAAACTTGCATCATGTTGTATACAGAATCGAAAACATTTTAGACGAATTTTTGCTTATCCACTTTCTTGAAGGAAGCCCAATTGGTAACAATGCAATGTATGTCTAATTTTTCTCCTATGTCTAAAAATTTCGCGNTTCTAGAGATGCTAACATTTTTCGTGATTGAAAACCCATGACACCTCTATCATAGACTCCTGGACTATGCAAAATGTGAAAAGTATAACCTGTACTAAACTTGCATCATGTTGTATACAGAATCGAAAACATTTTAGACGAATTTTTGCTTATCCTTTTTCTTGAAGGAAGCCCAATTGGTAACAATGCAATGTATGTCTAATTTTTCTCCTATGTCTAAAAATTTCGCGNCTTTCTTGAAGGAAGCCCAATTGGTAACAATGCAATGTATGTCTAATTTTTCTCCTATGTCTAAAAATTTCGCGTCTCTCCAAGTGACATTTTTTTATAAAAGCACATCGAAAAATAGTGAAACACATAAAAAAAAAATCAGCATTCCAGGATCAAACTGCCAAAAGTTATGATTTATTGAAAATAAAATTTTTTGAATAAAATTTGTTACGCTACAGGAAAGTGTTGGTAATAGCCTGAAAATCATATACAAAAAATTATTTTTCAATAAATCACAGCTTTGGATTTTTTAATTCTGTAACAAATTTTCTTTTTCATCTTTACCTATCTTTTAATATTCATTTATAACAAAATATCAACTTTTCTGAAGAGTTTGTACCTAGCGAAGAAACATTGGATTGTAAAAATAATTTCAGACAACAAAATCCTGGAAAGGAAAACCAAATCAGATTCAAGTTTACTAAATTTGTTTTAAATTTCTGATTTTTTTTTNAACAAAATCCTGGAAAGGAAAACCAAATCAGATTCAAGTTTACTAAATTTGTTTTAAATTTCTGATTTTTTTTTGTTTGACTTTTCTCATTCAAACGGTTTTAAACATCCGGCTATATGACTACACTACCTCTTCTTTCGATTTAAGACAATGAGGTGAAGAGGTGGAGAAAAAAGTTGTTGAACTCTGGCTATAAACAATTGGATAAAATGCATTAAAAATTTTTCCCCAACATGATAAATGTTGTTCAATATATTGGTAAAGATTGTTTTAAATAATCTTCAACACTGACGTGGTTTATTCTTCGTATGAATTGTGCACTGTTCTATATTAACAAACTAAATATGAAATATAAAAATACACTCAAACTCCTTACAAGTTTANCGAATTGTGCACTGTTCTATATTAACAAACTAAATATGAAATATAAAAATACACTCAAACTCCTTACAAGTTTAACTTAACAACGCCCAGTTATTTCAACACAAAAATTGTGCCTTATAAGTTCTTACGGAGCGAATAAAACTAGCTAATATTTTATAACAACATCAGCTACAGCACCATTACTATTGTACAAAAAAAAAATATTTTTTTTGTTATAAATAACAATCACAAAGAATTTAGTAATTTGGGTAACCTCTCTTGATTTGTGATTCATTAAAAGACAGTACATACTAGCATCAGCTCTACAACGAGCGTTGTATTAAACAATGAGGCTCTTTCCGTTGCGCATGAAAGAACTTATACTTTAAGAAATTAATTTCTGTTACAAGTTATTTCAAAGTTATTGCGAACGCTAAAAGTTGAAATTTGAAAAAAAAAAAGGTTAAGAAATATGGCGGCAATGAAATTTCAAAAGGTTTTTATACATTTTGATTTCCTCATATCATTCTAGTTTAATACAAGTAATAATTTGTTTGAAAATTTAATAATTAGTCAGACATTCATAATTCTGAAAGACAGGAGAAAATTACGAAACAGCAAAGGTTTGATTGATTGATTTAAAGGAAAAAAGAAATACTTGTTTTAAAGTTTTCGATATTTAAATGTTGAATAAATCAAGGATAATTTGGAGAGACTATAGAGTACTCTTTCAAGTGAAAGAAGTATAGAAGGGTCGAGGCTGTTAAGTTCTTTCAACTCATGAAAGAAATCTCAACCAATCAAATGATTCGGATTTTCTTACAAATTCAATATTCTTATTTGGCGCCACAATACTTATAGTTTCTTAAAGTGTGAGTTCTTTCATGTGCAACGGGAAGAGCCTCAATGTGTCATTCAAATTAGACATTAGTGTTGAAATTTTTTGGTGAAAGGACTAATAACTTTAGGCTAAATAAACCTTAAGCCATACTTTACACACTTTTTTCATATGATTCTTTTAACAACATAGTCTTATTACATACAATATAACAACAGCCCGATATAACAACCGAATCTGATGACTCAATTTGTTGTTGCTATGAATAAATTTGACTGATGCTATCTGTCCAATGATCAAGAAGCAATGAAAATCATCAAATCCTTATTTGATCCCCCACGCCCTATTTCTATTGTTTGAGTTACCAAAAAAAATAGATGAAAATATGACAAATTATTAGTAAACGTTAATGTGTACGTGTGTCATCAGACTGCCTTAAGATTTTAAATCTCTCGTTTCAAGAGACAACTGTGTTGTCTCTAGTTAATGTTTATTTTTCTCTTCTCTGCTCCTGACATTTCCGTTCGTCCTAGACGTGAGCTCTGTAATGGAAAACAAAATCTAATACCCGTTGTAATTTTACCTTTTGTTTTGTTTTTAAACTCATCTCCATTTCCTGTTACTAAACATGGGGGATGTAGTAGAGGTTTTGTTTAAATAAGATTCTCATTCCACATGTATTCTGCTCACGGGGACAAAGGACAATTCTAGTTTTTCTATTTTTGTTAACAACTATGATTCTGTGGACATTGAAGATGGGTATCTAACAAAAAATAATAATTTTTTTTGCAAGGGAATGTATGTGAGTTTTATTACTCTTCATAAGAAATAGAAAAACATCGTAACATTATATTCTCTTTGGTAGTTATGAACCAAAATAAAACTTACTGTCTAACTTATTAACATATTTAACATTTATATATAGATGCAATATCATATATTATTTTGTTCCTGTGTAAGTTAATATAAAATGACTTATGATTAATTAACAGGAATGCATTTTTCAAAAATTGAAACAACTTACAATCATCAACTCAATTATTGCTTGTTCATAGCTCCGACATAATAAATCATCATTAGATTGTTTCAAAAGTTGAGTTATCTGTTGTATATTTTGGAATAGGTGTGATAATTGTTGTTGGGTTATAAATTTATGTATAATTCTTTGTAATATAATGTATTTGTAATGTAATAACACTTATGTTTCAAAAATATCTATTGGATTTTATATTTGAAACCAGCAGGGTTAATTTTAGTTTGATGTGATATAGACTTTGAGACAGTTGGTTGTCTGGGTATTATCTGAAACTAATAAAGACATTTTGATGAAAAATATAAATGTGATTTTCATATATATATGTATTTCTAAAAAATGTTTTGAANTATATATTTCTAAAAAAATGTTTTGAATTAACAAGCTTTAGCGGTAAATCGTTATCATTTTTAACAGAAAAAATACACAAGACTTTGCTAAAGAGTGAGGTAAAGTACTTAACAAGTTACGGGTTTAACCGACGGGTAAAAATCTTGACCATATTTTTTTAATCCAGTTTTCTACATTCTTTATTTATTCTTGTCTAATGAATTTTTAGCTTAATGTGAAAACATTATGTAACAGGTTTAATTGGAACTTGGCTTGCTCTATTTTTTAGTGTGTACGTAGGTTTAATATAAAAAAATTAGAATATATGAGACAAGAAATTTTAAAAAGGCAGTAGAAAATTTACACACTTGTACCTAAAAATAGTATATTTTGAGCTCATGTATTTAATAAGTGTACTTGATAACTAGGAGATACCAGTTGGCACTTTAGATGCAACATGTGCCAAAATTATTTAATGAGTAGCATATAATTGTAACAGTATATCTCAACAGGTCTTCTGTCTACATTCATTCATTGTTAGTACAATAATTTACAAAAACAATAGTCTACTCTTTAAACTAGATTATTCTTTATTTTCGTTTATTCTCACTGCAGTTATAATTTCTACCCTGGATGTACTTTTTTAGATCATAATGCTGAATATTCTAATGTAAATTTTATGACCCATTGTATACCTAAACAGGTCCTAAAATATATCAAATTGTATTTTTACTCTATTACGTTTGGTTTAAAATGAACCCTTCATGGCTCAATAATTTTATGATAGCTTTAGATAATACATACTGAAAATAGTAAGTTGTTTCACACTATAACAGGAAGCTATTAAGCTTGGAGAAAGTAAACTATGTAGATGAAAAGTGGGTGTGTATTTCGTATATAAATCAAAAAAAAATATTTTTTTTTGTGAAATTTTTTTTTACCAATTCATACATGTGGAAGATAAAAATTTTCACCCTTTATAAAAATTTGAGAAATCTTTTGTAAATAAGGAGAAGAAAGGAGTTGGTAAGAAGTGCGGAAGCAGATGCCTCAATTGACCTTCCACTTTTCTGTAAAAATAGTTTTGAATAGAACGATAACTTTTCTCTTTTGTATGGCCCGCCTTTTCTCGAGTACATCGATAACGGGAGAAAGTGTATCAAGGAATTGAAAGAAGAAAAAAAAATTCTAAGATTTAGCAGCAGTAGAATTTTATGAGCCCATTTTTAACGTTTTCTTTCCCCTTTCTCAACTAAAGTTTGAAGATAGGATTTCACTTTTTTTTTACACTTTCTCTTCTCAATTGAATGAAAAAAATAGGAAATGGGTAATTTCTGTTCTCCTCTTGGTTGAAGATTTCATTCAACGGATATGATACGGAAGCTAGAGAAAATTGATGAGAAAAAATCAATTCCATGTCTACAAAAAAACCTATTTCAAATATCAATATCCTAACTGTAACTACTGGGAATGAGAGCTTTATGTTTTTGATAACAATCAAATTTTCTCTATAGTTGTAATTCTTTCTTCATTTTGTTGAAACAAGGAGTCTCAAATTGGTTTTTCTGCCTACATTTTTATGTATTCATAGTAGAAAATTTTGAAATATTGTATTTAAAATTCAATTAATTGACTATGTATACCTACTGTGATGTGATGATTTTTTGTTTTTGTAGGTACGAGTGAGGTTGACAAAAGTCATTTGTGAGTATGGTTGGTCGGCGTGGAGAAATGGACAATGAGTGGCTGAGTTCAGCAGAAACAAGAAAAAATTTCATTGCCAAATATCAAGATGGATGTACAGTTGGACTCTACGGATGGAGACGGAGGTGTTTATTTCTTGTTCTCACTATTCTGTTGCTCCTTGTCATTGTAAATTTGGCACTAACATTGTGGATGCTCAAAGTTATGGAGTTTTCTTCAGTAAGTAATAGATATTATGCTACAAACACATCAACTGATTTTTGTTTATAAATTTTGGTAAAAATTATATGACAAGATTTTAGATTATTCTTTTCCGGAAAATTTTCCTGTTCCTTGAATAAATTCAAATTCATATATAATTTTTGAGGAAATCTTATTAGTATCCACAGAATATATTAGTATATACTTTTCCAAATTTTCGTGAAATTTTGACAATATGTACTACTTAATGAGCCATTACATTCATGCCTTTCAAATTCGCCAAAATTTGCAATCTCGATCCGAAATTTTGTTTTCTTTTTCTCAGCAAAGAAAAATTATAAACCCTTCAATTTTTTTTCATTTGACTCAAGCTAATCCTCCTCCAAGGTGTTTTTCATAATATACCTTCTCTGGTTATTTTCATATTTATTATTGTGAAAAGAGGCGTTTGAATCTTGCAAAAAAAATTTGCAAATAATGTTTCACAATTTTGAAAATTTGTTCTTTTAGTTCTGGTTGCATGTGACCCATGTGACTCACATATAAAAAATTGGTTTGAAGAAATAATTGTTTATGTATTAAACAAATGGATTTAGTGCATTTGGACAAATTTTTTTCTAAAATTCAAAGAATATTTACTAGTTCGGGATACTGTAAAAAACAGCATTAGAGAAGGTGATTTTAAATGAAAAGGAATTATTTTTTAACCGAAGGAATTATTATATTTAATTGCTGCAAAAATGAAATACCAGGATTACGTAAAAATGGTGACGGAATTCCCAATTTAGAGACTAATCGAAAATAAAACATGCATCTAATGACTCATCAAGCAGTATTTGTTCTCAAAATTTCACTATGATTGGCAAAATTGTACACATAATTCATCCACAAAAAATCTTGGGATACTAAGATAAGTTCCTCGTTTGTAAACGTGTAGAGGATGCCCACGGTTTATAGCTAAAGTGGAAAGTCAGCTACCTCTTTCACCCAATTTGGTGTGATCGCTATTCTGTCTTTTATAACACTTTACACAACTGAAATCAATTTTAGTAGCTACAGCGAAAGCGATGAACGTCAGTTGCTAAAAACTTTGGTAGCCCTGTATGCATAACTCTTCAAACCAAAGATGAGCCTTGACTACTTTTGAAATATTAAGTTGAGTAAAGGAATTCATGCCAAAACAGTTATATTCGAAAAAAAAATTTTTTTTTTAAGCAGAGAAGATAATTTCATAAAAAGCCACTTATATATTTTCAACTTTGGATTATTACATAAATCGTAGTATTACTGGTTTTGGTTGTTTTGTTGCAAAGGAAAATTGATTTACAACTCTGAAAAAATTGTTACGCTTTTGAAAATTTCTTGTTTATTCATATTCAAAACTTGAGGAGTTGTTTAACACCAAACCTTAAATTTTCAAACTGTAGTTTTATAATCATTGAAAAACAGGATTCTAATTTTTAGTAAACTTAAAAATAACTCAAAACTGACACTATCTATAATTTTGATATATTCTATGAATTTGGAGTTACAACGCACATAAAGTTTACAATACTTTTTCTTTATAAATTACATAGTTTTTATATTCTTACCAGAGGTGCGAGAGGGCTGGGCTAGCCCAGTAAAAGCCCAGCCCAGCCCAGCCCACTGGGCTTTGGGCCGANAGCCCAGTAAAAGCCCAGCCCAGCCCAGCCCACTGGGCTTTGGGCCGAACTGGGCCAACCTTCTGGTGGGCTGGGCTGGGCTGGGCTATTGATGTTGAATTTCTAGTGGGCTGGGCTGGGCTGGGCTAAAATTTTAATGTGCCGGTAAGTCGTGGGTTTTTTTTAACAACAATCCAACTACCCGCCAGACATTTGGTTTTGGTTTAGAATTCGAATCGATTCCAAAAAACTTCGAATAATCAGGCAGTGACCAGGGTTCCGGTGCTGGTTCCCAGGGAGCCAGGAGCGGGCTCCTACAGGAGCCCGGTTTAGATTGTGAGAGTGAATATTTGGTTTTGAGTCTGGCGGGGTTGAAAGTTTCACCTTGGAAGTGAAGTGAAACCCAAACTCAGACTCAGATGTTTTAAAAATATTTAAAGCAATAAGAGTTTAAAAATTAATGGTTCGTTGAGGGCTGGGCTGGGCTGGGCTTAGGAAATTAATTTTTAAGAGGGCTGGGCTTGGCTGAAGACACAGCGGGCTGGGCTGGGCTAAAATTATGGATTTTTGAATGGGCTGGGCTGGGCTGGGCTTTTGAAAAGTCGGCCCTCTTGCACCTCTGATTCTTACCAATTAGTTACAAATTTTGGTTATTAACCGAGAACAGTAAAGTTGTAATTTACTTTATACGATTGCTGATGTGTTTGTCCGTTCGGTTTTACGCTTTTTTGATGCAAATTTCTCATACTTGTTGCTTTTGGCCAAAATATATACAACCTGCATTATCGCCAGTTTGAAGTTTAAAGTTTATATTCAACAACTCTTCTACTACTTTGTGAGTAGCATTCGTGACAGCTATTTATAGTATTAGTTGTAAAAACATGTAGAATTTTGATTGGCTTTACTATTTTATAAAACAATGTTAGCAATCTCAACAATGTCGCAAGATTATTTTGAAATAATTGGTTTCCAGGAATAGTTGTTGATGCAACTAAAATTGCACAATCTGCGCTAGTTTGCGATGCATTTGTAGGTACTATTTTTAATAGTTAATATTAATCATATGATTTTCAAAGCAGCTGCTTTGCACTACTGTGTTTCCATTCTAATAAAATAAATTGGGGATCTTAATACTAAATTGTACATTGGGGATATCGATGGTTATTCACGTACATATTTTTTCTACATGTAAGATTTGTGTCGTTATGTTATTGTTAGGTGTCAAACGTCAACTATTGTAGAATATGTCTCCTTCACAGCATACAGTAATTTTGCACCTAAATTTGTCGCGTTAAACTATTCTCAACAAATCATATATGTAATACATGAGTCATTTCCCTTGAAGTCTATACATCTCCCTGTTTCAAAAAGTTTGAAGTACACCAGACCCATGAATANTCATGAGTCATTTCCCTTGAAGTCTATACATCTCCCTGTTTCAAAAAGTTTGAAGTACACCAGACCCATGAATAGGTTCTACCTAACTTAGTAAATCAGAATTGTAAAATTCTCAACTCCATTTGGTTTCTTTTAATTATGGAAGATGAAAGGGGGATAAGGAAGGGTGAGTTGTAGAGGAAGAGAGAAAACTCGGAGAAAGTTTGTGAGAAGGAGAAAGTCTCTTTTCTTTTGACTGATTGAATTGAGTTGAAGAACGGAGAGAAAGTAAACGGCCCATTTCGGAGGAATAAAGAGAAAAAACATTTTATTCAGATTGGCAGACAAATTCTATTTAAATCCCATCAGGCGTGTAAATTCAAAATACTCAAATCGGGATGTCTTAGACTTACTAAGGGACCAAACAAATACAAAACATTCCATTAGTTCATACAACTAAATGTATTTTCACTGTTACTACATTAAAAAAAAATTTTTTTTTCTTTTGAAATTTGTCTTACAAATTACAACCGAGTAACTTTTATCAATAACACATATAGCTTTTATAAACCAAGGGTTTCTAGTGTCTTGAAATAAATTTAAAANCGAGTAACTTTTATCAATAACACATATAGCTTTTATAAACCAAGGGTTTCTAGTGTCTTGAAATAAATTTAAAATTAGAATTTCTTATCAAATACCTAAGTTTTTCATATACACTTGATAAAGTAAACATGTACATTTTGAAATTGAACAACCCTAAATTTTTCTCTTTTGTAGCTTGATGATATAATCTACCTCGTGTTTCTCATATCTTATCAAATTTTCAAAAAAAAAATTCCCACATAATTTGCTTATTTTTGCATTAAGATATAAAACTCTAAACTTTGAAATGTGAGAGCAAACTTTGTCTTTACGTCAACGTCGGATATCACTTGGTCCTCCCTTTACAGGACGACAAGGTTAGCATAGGTACCTAGCGGTTAGTTTTAGTGACTTGCAACTAGGTGCAATTATTCAAATTTTCATGCTTCAGAATATTTAAATGAGAGAAAGTCAATGTTACGGCTACTGTCATATATTGATATATTCATCGCCAGTAGACGATGAATATATCATATTAGTGTACATGATGCTTAGTTACACTTTAGTTGAAACATGATACATTGGAATTGAATGCCATTCTAAGCAATGTTTCAATCCACCCCGTTTTAAAATTTTCTCCCTTCGGCGGGCAACTTATGAGCGTTTGTGACTTTTGCATCGTTCATACATTGATTATATGTTCTGAACAAATATATACACTGAAGCGCATAAACATGGGTACATGGTAATAAAGAGAATGAGATGGGAGGTCGCATTCCTAAAAATTTTTTACACACATTTTTGAGTCAAAACTTTCTCCATGTACCCATGTTTATGAGCTTCAGTGTATAATTCAATCTCGTTAAAGGCCATATACAGCACAAAGCAAATTTGACTCACTGTATTGTGTAAAGTGTGACTCACTNAAGCAAATTTGACTCACTGTATTGTGTAAAGTGTGACTCACTTGAGTCATTTACAAGTTACTGAAACAAGTTTTTGGAAGAAGTTTACGGTGTTGTCACAAAGTACATCTCATATATTAATTTCATCCTCAGTTGGATGGTAATGTACGAATAACACTGATTAAATTGTATCAATGAGACATTTCTCAGAATAATATTCTGCACAGTTAATGTAAGTTACATACCAATCTAATCAAATGCCAGGTACACTCCATGTTAATGTAATCCCTCTATTGAATAAGATTTTTTGAGTCACATTGGCATTCATATCATTCAAAGATTGCAACAATGATATTTAGTGTATTGACGAAACTTATCAAGTTTTGTCAATCCAACCAAACGGCAGGTATACCGTAAGCTAAAGTTGTCGCCTTCTAGCGGGAGGATTAAGCGGTATCACAAGATTACGTATTTACGTATATAAACTAAATTTTGATCTCATTATTGAGTTGAATAATTTGGCAAAATACAGAATCCTATAAATCTAACGCTAAAATACGAGATTCTGTGTGAAAAAATTTGTCTATTCTCAACCCTAGAAAGTTCTCAATTGTTAGAGTGAGTAACCGGTAGAAACCTGGATGTATGAGGAGAAAGAGATTATATCATGAAAAATTCATGATATTTTGTCCTTGTTTTTAGTGGATATAACGAAGAACGTATTATTTCTAATTTCCAGTTTCCCTTTACTATGCCACAAGAAGGCGCGTGGAGTGACTTCTTCCTTATATATCTCCTCATTTGCTTTGGCCCTACTCCCTGTGGAGTGAAAAGTGGTTTCTAGTTTCCAAAATCTTCTTTATTCTGGAGATGAGGTGAGGAGATTTAATCGAGAGCAGAAGGGAATTCATTCCGAGTTTATGAATAATTTAGACTGATTCAATTACTAACAGCATCAACTCACGCACTACCTCTTACCAGTTTCAGAATACTGTTTCAGAATTAAGTAGGTATACAGTTGATAGAGAACTTGAATATAACAAACCTCATCGTGGAATGAAAAATCTAATCCACAAATATGATTTGTTACATTCCGTAGTATCGATTTAATGACAATTTCTTAAAATTTGACCCTTTTTTTATTTAGTGAGAAAACATTAGGATTTGAAACAATTTATAAATATATAATATTNTCTTAAAATTTGACCCTTTTTTTATTTAGTGAGAAAACATTAGGATTTGAAACAATTTATAAATATATAATATTGACATACGTGCGGAATGAAAATATTCTCAGACCTCGCTCGACAAAATCTCATTTATATCTAGTGTAAAATTTGTTTGCAGTACCAATATATCAATGCGGAAATTTTAATGAAGATAAAACTATCTCATTCTTATTTCCCCATTCGTTGGCCATGGTCAGGAGAGTAGGTACAGTGTGAATTTTTTGGTCGTAAACGCAAACACCTGATTTACATTACCCCCACCCATCCCAAATATGGTCATCACAATTTTGGTTTGGTGTCGTTAGTAGGGTTCCGAATGACTCCTATTTTCTTCAGAGTCAGAGTCAGGTGACTCAGTCATGACTCCCATTCTCATACTGAGTCAGAGTCATGAATTTTAATGACCCAGTGAACCTGACTCAGTGACTCTTATAGAATCACTCATGAAGCTTGAGTCAGAGTCAGGTGACTCAGAGTCATGACTCTGTGACTCAGATTCACAGAATTTTTTTTTTATTACAGTAAATGAGCATAATGCGTATTCAAAGCTCAAAATGAGTGATACAAAGACGCTAAGTTGCCTGCTCTTTTCTGTTAAAGACTTAAATAAATTTTTGAAATTCTTCTTTATTTTTGATTCGATTTAAAATTAAATTACCTCACGTACACTATTTATACTGATCGTACGTGTCAACTCTATTAAAATAATCGATGATTGAACACATCGGAATGTTTTGAACTTTTGTTATTTTATTGACTTTATTCAATTTACTCATTTTTTTACTGCGTAATTATCAAACCGCACTTCTAAATTAGCTTGAAATCTAAATTCAAAATTTTGAATGACTGAAAAGTTTTGGGTTTCGATTTCGAATGATTAATGTTGAAATTCGATTTAGCTTACAGTTTGTACAGAGACTTAAACTTCGATTTCAATTTCGACTGAAAAGTTGAATTATATTTGGATTTGGATCTTCTTCGAATAACGGATTACGAATTCCAGCACCTTAAAATTATGCATTTTTTTAAAGTATGAAAACTCCGTTTTATTATACATGCTTGAAACTTACCTCCAGATCTTAATAAATTTCAATTTCGATGGCCTGAAATGTTATGGATTTCGATTTTGAGAAACTTAAAATCATGGATTTAGATCTAAACTATTTTAAAACATGAATTATGGATTAGATTTCGTGGTTCTTTAAAATCTTTGATTTCGACTTACATTTCTATTTCGAATGGCTGTCTACTTCAATTCTGATTGTGAGTTGGAATTTTTAGAAGCGTAGAATTTAGATTTTTATTAAAATCTGGAGTTCAATTTCGATGTGTAGTGGTGTAAGTCACAACTGTGCTTCAAACTAAACACGAGCCGCGCGGCAACAAACTCCCACTCTCAAATTTGTTGTGTGTTGCGGGAGTTGAAAAGAATTTGGTAGTAAAGAAACAGCAATATATAAGCAGTAACGCTTTGTTGCTTGGGAGTCATGACTCTTCCTAGTGAGTCACGACTCAGAGTCACGAGTCAGGTGACTCAGAGTCACGACTCAGTGACTCCCATTTTTCTGTTGTATCAGAGTCACCCGAAACCAGTGACTCCGAGAACGATGAGTCAGAGTCATGACTCAGGGTCACTGAGTCAGAGTCATTCGTAACTCTAGTCGTTAGTAAATGTTAAAATCCAAATGAAAACTTGTTGACATTTTGGAGTATGGAATTATCCTCGAGAATGCCCATAGCTATAGTGTGCAAATTGGTAGGGTTCTGTTTTTGTTTTGAGGTTATCGGAAAATTCCCGAAGGATAAATTTTTTTTATTTAATCATTGTTTAATGATGGACAGAGGGCATTTTAAACAAATGACACATTAGTTATCAACATAACATTCATTGTAAGTGCTATTTTGCGGTATTTTAAATTAAATATGCCATACACTAAATAAAACATTGCAAATTCATACGCCCATGCATGATGATTGGGATGGGTGAGGGTAAAGTAAATCAGGTGTGTGCGTTTCCGACCAAAAAACTCACTGTATTTATGTACCGACCGTCTTTTATTTTGTAGACAAGCTCTTCTGCGCAACAGAAAAATTGAGAAAAACTGTGACTTTAACATGTAGTCTTGTAAAGGTGGAGCAACGTGACGAGTACTTGAATTGACTAGAGCTAAATGTCGGCAAAAATCGTAGTTCCACTGGCTTCCGCTCAGCTCAACTGACTCGTCCAATTTATTTCACAAAATGTGTAATTGGAATAATAATTTAAAAAAATCGATATATTCAATGCAAAAACCGTAGACAAATATAAAATACAATTAAAAAATTTGATACAACAAAAAATATTTTGTAAATTTAATACATTATAGTAACAAAAGATTAGATTCAAGCTTCCACAAAAATACTAAATACACATCAAAAGCAAACTTCTCCGAATATTCCAAACTACAAATAAAGATGAATGTGAAAATTTTTTAATATGGTAAAAATGTGTATTAAAAAATGTAGTATATAATGAATAATAATATTAATAAATAATTAATGCGAACCCCACATAAATTAATAAAATTTTAACAACAATAGAATCATGGACAACTGAATATAAGAAATTTATATTATTTTTAATTTTAGAGAAAATTCAAAAGGATTACTAATTTTGTTTGGAACGCTCCTTTNATAAGAAATTTATATTATTTTTAATTTTAGAGAAAATTCAAAAGGATTACTAATTTTGTTTGGAACGCTCCTTTAGTTTGATATTAAATTTCACTCAACTTGAAAGTAATTCTTTCAGATTAACAGAAATGCTGGTTCTTATTAAGGGTGAATGAGTTTTCCCCATGAATCCAATAAAGCGAAAACCACAACCTAAAATCTTGTACAATCTTCAGCTCTCTGTTCTTTATCTATCTGTATTGAACAAAAGTCAACAATTTATATAATGAAAAATTTGAAAATAAAAGCTAAACAATAGAAATAGTGTGAGTATTGAAAAAAACAATTTCAGAAACAGCCTAGATTTATATCATTCGGTACAAACCTAAATTTACAATTGTGCATATGGACCACTACTGTTCGTAAGAAAAAAGAATTTAAGCAACTATTTATATGTATATTTTAGTTAAACGAGCTTTTATTTGATAAAATTTACCAACGATGTAGGCTTTGTGATAACTTTTTGTAACCATTTAACTCTTATTGTATTCCAGCAAAGAGGAAATGGAAGAGATTTTTATCTGCTAGTAAAAAGTAGGAGAAAGTGAGCATTGAAGGGTTAAGGATTTAAGAATCCAATTCCCTGTTCGATCAGGACCACATGGTTTCTCTCATTTCCTCTTCATACCCTTCCGAATAATAGAACTAGGCCCAGACTGACTAAAATATGACAATGAAATACGGAAACCCTGGGTATAAATTATGTAAAATTTCCTATTTTAATAGCTTTTTTTAGATTTAAACAGTCCATTTATTCACATTTGTTACCATTTTTCTACATCGTAATTGCAACACTGGAAAGCATTGTTCAATGATTTACAGATACGTACTTTTATTCTTTTCAGAATGGTTTAGGTCCGTTGAAAGTACTACCAGGTGGACTACAGTTGCGTGGTGAAGCAATGATCTTGGATAACTTGATTGCATCTAAAATTCGTTCAAGAAAAGGACAGGCAATTCAAATTGAATCCAGCAGGAATATTAGTTTGCAAGCCAGAGGTTCAACGGGACGTATGCTAAGTCGATTGTCTCTGCGTAAGTAAATTTGAGCAGCTATATTGTTAGGAAAATATATAACAAATTATTAATCTAAATTACTTATAAAGAAAGTTTTCAAATTAATTAGATTGAGGGATATATTTTTATTTAGCAGGTATGTTGCTATAATATGTAATATAGTTTATACAGAGTGCTCAAAGTTTTCAGAAATTGACTTTTCTCATTTTCACTATAGCTCTTCTAAGGTCGATTTAGTCACTAACTAAGAATAGGCTAAGAATGGCTCTAAATCAATCAATTCAAAATTGTGTGTGTTGAGTTGAAAGGTAGCACTAAAAGATAGATCACATCGAATACTCGTTTAGTTAGGGTAACGGAACCATAACTTTTCTTGACCCTCCATCTGTCTCACTACCCACATTAGTTTGTGGGGTGTGATTTATCGAATGTGGGGATTTGAAGCAATTTATAATTAGTCGGCTTCATTTTCTGCAATCAATTTTAACATTCATTTAGTTATTTAAATTTTAACAAAAGTTTTTTGGATTTGGGTTATGCAAATTGATATGTAGGTAATAAAATCTTAAGGTTTCGTTTTTTGAAAAATTTGTAAATGGACTTTTTTCTCAAAATTACCGATCAGATTTTAGTCTCCAGTTAGCAAGGAAACAAAATTTTTTGCTCAGTATGGAAGTTGATATTTATATTTATATATAAATTTTATATATATTTATTATATAATTATTATATTTATTATATAATTATTATATTTATTTATTATTTATTATATATATATTTTTGTTGGTAATTAAAGAAATTTGTAATTAAATTATCAATACTTTTTTTCTAAAATTTTGACGTTTTATCTAGTTTGGTAGATTTTATTTAGACGCAGTTACCTATAATGCTGAATAACGAGTTAACGACGACATGAAAAATGGCCAAAAGAGAAAATAGATTTTCTATGCTTTCTAAAAACCTTGGGCACTTTGTACAGGGTGTTCAAAATAAAACGTTACTGAAGAAAGTAGCTTTCACTCAGAAACATTTGAGACATCCTTTTAGCTGGCGCTAAAGTCATAAAAGTGGAGGGAGTGTTGCCAGCATCAGTGTTATAAACATACCCAACAGTTAGGCTCAGGTCTATAAAACTACGACAACGTATCAAAGCCAATTACAATTACTCTCCAAATGTAATCGATTAAACATTACAGTAATTGGTTGCTTGTAATTATAATTGTGTAATTGACAATCACCTAATTACGTAACTGTGTTATTGACAATCACACAATTACGTAATTGTTCAAACTATATATCCATACTTTTTTGATAAACATTCAGGCCGACAGTTTTGCCTGCCCAAGTCGCCGTTAATCTCGGTTGCTCCCTAACTGCCAAAGTGAAGTTATTTGAAAAAAAAATAATTGAAGAAGAAAATTTGTTAATTATTAAATTTATAAATTTAATAAATAAGAATTTAAAGTGATGGAAAGTCTATACGGTTAAGCTCACAGATCACAAGGACAACAATGTTTTTGCAAAATCCATCCAGCTCTTGCACGTCTTGTAAGTCCCTTACAACCGAATCAGCATTTTTGTTTTACTGAATATCTAAAATAATCTTTCTTAGACGCGAAACTTCATTTCATTGAACCAATGTCATAAATTTATTTTGTAAAAGGTGGAAGCCACNATCTTTCTTAGACGCGAAACTTCATTTCATTGAACCAATGTCATAAATTTATTTTGTAAAAGGTGGAAGCCACTGATTGGTATCTGTATTACACGTACTATTTATATTTTATGTTGGCTTTGTTTGATTTTTTTAGTTTTTACTTTGTACTTAAATGGAAGACAACTTCACCCAACTGCCACAGATAGTGTAATTTGCTGGATTCAATCAATTTTGGTGAAAGTCGGAGAANTAAATTTATTTTGTAAAAGGTGGAAGCCACTTATTGGTATCTGTATTACACGTACTATTTATATTTTATGTTGGCATTGTTTGATTTTTTTAGTTTTTACTTTGTACTTAAATGTAAGACAACTTCACCCAACTGCCACAGATAGTGTAATTTGCTGGATTCAATCAATTTTGGTGAAAGTCGGAGAAAATCAGTAACGTTTTATTTTAAACACCCTGTATAGTGTAGGTAGTAGGGGTTGAAAGGTGTGGAAAGTTATCTGTAAAGCTTTGATGAAAGTTTCAAGCTATTTTTAGAGTTAGCTAATATTCAGCTTCAAAAGTAACAATCAAATTGATCAATTACTTTGTAAACTTTAAAGGAAATGTAAACATCCCGATTTTATTAAACTTGACAACATGGAAGTAGAATAAACTTTGTCTATATATCCTATCACTCGTGTTCAACACAATCCAGTGTAAAAGAATGAAATTTGTAGAAGATAAATAGCCTAACATTTGTGTGACTTTATTACATCGACACTTGTTTTTACACAGGGGATGATAAACTGGACGTCATAGCGTCATCATTCAAAATCTCCGATCCTCATGGTAGACCTCTCTTTTCTGCTGACAGAAAGGAAGTACTTGTAGGGGCAGAGTCACTCATTGTCACAGGTGAGAAACTATGGCATGAAACTCATCATTTATCANCACTCATTGTCACAGGTGAGAAACTATGGCATGAAACTCATCATTTATCAACACTATGTATCTGTCAATAGACTTGAAACTGTCATAATAGAGCAGTTACTCTATAGGTGGTAAATTGTTTTTTTTTTCATTTTACATAACTCGCTTTAATTTTTTATATAAAAATGTATTTGAGTANTTCAAAATCTCCGATCCTCATGGTAGACCTCTCTTTTCTGCTGACAGAAAGGAAGTACTTGTAGGGGCAGAGTCCCTCATTGTCACAGGTGAGAAACTATGGCATGAAACTCATCATTTATCAACACTATGTATCTGTCAATAGACTTGAAACTGTCATAATAGAGTAGGTGGTAAATTGTTTTTTTTTTCATTTTACATAACTCGCTTTAATTTTTTATATAAAAATGTATTTGAGTAAAATTATAGAACACTTTTTAATACACCCAAAAAGGAAGGGCAGATTTCTTTAAGGAAATGTTTTAAGATATCGTTTATCCATCTATACTCCTCCGGTAATACAATTTTTTATTTGAATATAAATTTGCTAAAAATTAAATAAATGAGTATAGCCGTACTATCACGCTAATACCTGACGAAAATTAAAGAGATATGTAGATCGCCAGGAACGTGTGATACTAAACAAAATATAAACAGTTAAAGTGGACCCAGAACATAAACTAGCCAGATGGAAATCTTTCTTTTTTGAGTTAATCAAGCGACCGAGATATTTACCAAAAGCGTTTTCAGAGCAGTTTAAAACAATTATAAACAAACAATTAGTTAACACTATTAAAAAGTTCTCACTATATTTTCACAAGTGAAGTTAATATTAATATAAAACAAACAAGTTGCAAAAAGTTTTGTGAATATTCACTTTTATCAATGGGTCTGTGTGATTGTCGCTTATATATGTTCGTATACCTGATTTGGCAACAATGGTACTTTCATAATTTGCTGTTGTGCGTAGAATAGAGAGGTATTTGGATGGTATAGCATAGTATATTTAATATATTGCAACCTATTATTCCATTCAATTAAATTTATGTCGTTTGATACAAAGCATAATTCCAGAAACTTCTACTCTGTCTTCCGAATAAAGTTTAATCTGTTAACAGTCGATGGAGCAATTGGTACCACTAATTAGCTAAGAACAGATAGTAGTTACAAATTTTCTAAGGTATCGACATCACAATTCCTACAGCATATACCAATTAGTGTACCTATATGGATGACTTATGGGTTACTTGAAAATATCTATCAGTTTGTTTTGCAATATGATAAAAACAGATAGCAACCCGTAGAACCCGCACAAACACGAGTAAACAGAAGATGATGAGTAACTGGCTTGAAATTTCTCACCATTGCTCAGAATTTATCCAAATTCATCGACATATCTCTCGATATTGCTAAACCCACAGTTTAATTCGAATTGTAGAAAAATATGTTTAAAATGATATAAGTAGGTAGATTGTTGATACTGGCTTCTTCAGTAAAACTACAGATATCATCCCATAATTTGGCTGGGAAAATAGAAAAACATGGTATTAGTAACATTTGACACACAATTGAGGGTAAAACATAAACTGCTGTTTCTCTAATCATAACATCAATCAATAATTTGGTATGAAGCATGGAGAAATATTCTTAGAAATTATCGTAAAGTCAAGTAGTTGCAAAACATATGTGCCAATTTTCCTCATCATAATTATCAACCAATGACTTGTTTAGTAGGAAAAGAAAATACTGTTACCCTATCATCGTAAAATGCATTTAAAATCTCTTATAATATCATCCACGAACTTGGGTTGATACTATAGTAAAATATACTTATAGTTAGAATGAAATTGAATAGTGCTAGTGGAAGTAAAACATAGATATTATTACCACATCGTATCATCAACCTATTGTTTGAGTAGTGCATTGGAAAATATGATTAGAAAGACATCGAAATGGCAATTGGACTTAAAACATAGATATCAGTTCCCAAAATGATAGCATCAATTTCGAGGTTATTTTGACAATATGAAAACATAATTAAAATGGTATTAGCGTATCAAGAATTGCTGCAATTATGCTACAGGTGCATTCAAGTAGTCTTCGGGAAGTACATCAAAAACCTGATCAAATCTTTTCTCTTTCTAGTTTCACAAGTAGTTATTAGAAGCAAGCAACGTTAGTATGCTATTGGGTTATGTTTGAAATAGGACCCAA